>JAAXCT010003820.1:0-23820 GCA_012490785.1 Eragrostis nindensis
GGGGAAGGCGAGTGAGGCTCCTTGGAGATCGCAGCATCTGAAGAGAACGGAGGGATTGGGAGGTGAAAGAAGAAACAGATCGCCCGCCGCCGCCGTCCTTGCCGGTGAACGGGTTTGTGCCTTCAGCCGGCTCCCACGGCGACCGAACAGGATGAGGGAGGAGGGGGCGAGTGGCGGACAGATGGGGTTGCCGCCGGTGTCGCCTGGGAAGAGCGACGCTGGGGCTAGGACCTCCTTCCCCTCTTGCTCAATCTATATCTTGATCTGCTGCATGAGGTGGGCATGCTTCGTCTACCATGGCGGATCCGGCCTCATAGGGCCCACCGTTACTCATCTCGTTAGACGTGAGATCCACCTCTCTATGGGGGTGGATCTTGGTGGCCCCTATCAACTTCGTGCTTCGTTAGCCCTGTCCATTGCTTCAAATGGTATCACATCCGGACTCATCAGCTGTCTGGGTTCGCACCACACCCCATATGGCCAGGCACCACTGGCAATACTGATGGTGGTGGCGTCGGCCATCGGGTTTTTTCCCTCCCGATACTTGGATTTCAGGGTCACCTACACCGTAGTGTACCTCGTCCATGGGTGCATGCACCACTGTCGAGATCATCTTCATTAATTGACATGCATCAGTCGTGTCGGGTCGGTTTTCGATTAGTCATATGGAGCCGATCTTCTCCATTGGAAGATAACAAGGTTGCTGAGTGGAGATATTCATTCCAGTATATCCAATTCACATGCTTTCATATGTTCTTGAGTCCCATGTTGGATATTGGAAAATGAATATTCAAATGAAAAATGATAAACGTAACTCAAGCACAGACGAAAGCATGTAAATTTGATCGGACACGCACATATTTATTTCGATTTAGGGATCCAAATACAAAAGTAAATCAAGCATGCACAGATGAGCATGTGAATCCTGTTGGATGCTCAAATTGATATCACTTTCAGGCCACCGTAGTCCTATATATGTGCAGCACATGGTATTTATTAGATACGAATATTTATTTCAATTTTAGTTGGATATCACGTCTGAGTCCTTGGATACCAATGGATTTGTGCAGCATATGGTTCCCTGGAATGACCGTAATGGACATTGTGCTCTACTGTATATAAATGCAACCCTGCACACAGACGCATAAAACAATTTGTACAAGTAATCCTCCTGAGCCCACCAAAAGGAAGGAGTAGTTTTCTCCCATGGCATTCGTCAAGATTGGTACAACGCGGATCATGCCCATGGCAACTGCTTGTTCTTGATCCTCACGATCCTTTCTTCAACCTACCCACCCTGCCAAGCAGGGACGTGTAAGCACCCTACTTAATTTACTTGATCTGCAGTATTATTTATGATACAAGTTTAGACGACTAATATATTTTGTTTGACTAGTATTGTTTAGCGTGTCTTATTGGCTGCGGCCGGAAGAAGAAGTCGCCACCGCTACGACCCACACCGTGCTACCCTCCCGGGCCTAACGAGCACTGTACGATTGAGGAATGCCGCCTACTTTGCTCAGCGAAAGGCCATCCTGAAAGTAAAAACGCCTTCTGCAATGAGAAGGTTTCTCCGTGGCAGTGCTGCTGCCCATACGGCTTGACAGTGTAATTCGTCCATCTGTGTGATGCAAAACGAGGAAATTTTGCTTTCATATAAGAAGTGGTTGCCCAATGCTTTAGGCTTCGTATCCTGCTCTATGCAAATAAAAGGCACATTAATTCCATACATTTATGACATTACGATTGCATGCTACAATGTGTACAATTGGATAAGCTCCGTGCTCTTCTTTTACAACCTTGTTTGCAAAAAACACTTCGAAGTCATTGATAAGTTTAGGAAAAGACACATATGAAGTGATCTTTTAGAAAGGAGAATCTTTTTAAAAAAAAGCAAGAAAAATATGCAACATTCAGAAAGCCAGCCCTTTGGATTGCATCCAGATAGGATGATGGGTAGGTTTGTTGTCAATGTGTTGTATCTTTTTTTCTTTATTTACGAGGACAATGTGTTGTATCTGGTCAGGTCAAGTACGAAGACTTGTCTCAGTGCAAATTTCATCAGGGGCCAGGGCTCTCTATCTGGCTAGTGAAGGAGGTGGAAGAAAGAGTGACATTCGTTGGATTGAACTCGTTTGTGATCTCGAAGAGCTGGGTGCCCCAAGGGGCACCTGACCGTTTGACCATTTTTAAATTGTTACACGTATTTTAAAAAAGTCAATGGCGTAAACAATTCAAAAACGAGCAGTCCTACGGTAAATTATGAAGGAGGCAGAAGCTGGTTCAATAAATCATAATGTCAAAAAAAAAATTGAGGCAGTCCTACGGTAAATTATTTCAGAAAATGCATTTTAAAGGTTGTACGTACAGTGGTGGGTTTGTATAGTTTGATCGCAACACGAGCAGATAAGACAGGTTCGCTCGAGCCGGGATCCTGGGCCGAGTCCGTTATAGCCGGACTTAATCGTGGATGGCGCGGCGCCGCGGCCATACGCGCGCGATGCATTGCTAAAAAGAGAACGCGTCAACCACGGCTAAACAGGAAGAGCCAACGAGGCTGTCGCCTTCGATCAGGCACTCGGTAGCGGGTTCAAAGACCCGGTGCATGGAAAATGCACCTAGCAATACCCCCAAAAGACATCTTTCTTCGATATAATCGGCAGGACACGTGGTGCACGGGCTGTGCACTTAGCACTAAGACACCCTCATTGTTGAGATATAAATTGTGGACATTACCGAATGAGTGCGACACGCACTCTTGCCTTTTTTTTTTTTGCTTTTTTTATTGTATTTTTCAATCCACTTATGCTTTTTTTTCTGTTTATGATTTGTGAATATTCATTAATTATGCGTGTACTTAAAACTCTTTTTTGTGTGACTTCTTTCAATGTATTGAGCAGTATTTAGTTACCAGGGGATGAAAATAATTCTTAAGTGGTGAGTTGCGAGTACTGGTGTAGGTAACCTACACAACCGAACCATTGTTGTACAGTTAACAGGTTTACATACATTCAGAATGTAATGTCCCTGGTGATCGGTATCGGCATTTTTAACAGATGGTTTCTAAACCTATTTAGCGTTTGGTTCTGGAAATAATATCCCCATCCTCTGCTCTTCCTCTCGCTGTGCCTCAGCAACAAGTTTAGCCGGCACCAACCACAGCTTGTGTAGCGTGGATGAGCAGTTCCAGCCCAGCCACTGTCCATTTTAACGGCTATCCCGTACGTGGCCATGAAGGGTACCATGGTAGGAAAAAGGAAACCACAATGTTGCGTGGCTGTCCGTTAACATGGAAACCTCAACCGGCACTTTCCCCTCTCCCTTATCCCCTCTCCCTCGCTACAGTAAAACCGGGCGACTCTAAGGCGATCCCCGCCCCGGCGTCGATCCCTCGCTTCCCCCTCCTCCCCGGCGGCCTCGTCGGCGCCGGTGAGGGCGGGAAGCAGGATCTTGCCGCGGGCGGGCTAGCTTTTAGCTGTAGTGTAGGTAGGTTAGGGTAGCTAGGGTTAGGGTTGTCGTCGCCGTCGTCTTTCGCGGTGATGGCGGTCGACTTTCGTCTCTCCCTCGGCGGATCTGGTGGAGTTGTCGTCGTCGGCGGCGGCTTGTTCTCCGGTGAGGCCCGTGGAGTTCTTTTGCCTTCCTTCCTTGTGCGAAAGGGTGGATGGGCCTTTTGTTCCCCTCGCTGGCGATGCGAGCGATGGTGGATGGTTGTGCCGGGTCGTTGCTGTCACGCTTTGACGGCGATGGCTTGGATCTTTTGCTTCTTGTTGTTGTTCTTCGCTGGATGTTGGTAGTTTCGTTTTCTTCTTTCGATCCGGTGATGGTGCGGTTGCCGGTAAGGCGCCTTCTTCGTGTTCATCCAATCGGCGTTTCCAATGTTTGGAGTCCGACATCACCGATGGAGGAGGGGGCTGGCTGCCGGCGTCGGTGGAGGTCGGCGACGAGGAGAGCTGTCGGGAGGGTTCTGGAAGAAGAGGGACCTCGTTGTAATTCCTTTTCTTCAGGGACTTTTCTGTAAAAGTTTGTAAGGGTGTTACCTGTAAAAGGTGTGGGCTGTACTGTTCTCAATCTTAATATAATCCCACTCCCTTTCGCAAAAAAAAAAAAAAAAAAAAAACATGGAAACCTCAAAGGTCGGCAACATCCCATGGAGAAGGTAAAAAGGGTTGTGGAGGGGAGGGTCTTGGTAGGGTTATTCATGCCAGTTTTGATAAAACGGATTACGAAACCATTAATTATCAATTTGAATGACCTACGAGTGAAGATTAAAGTATGTTGAAGATGGCACATGGGCAAGAGGGGAAGGAAGTGCGTGCGGCGCAGTTGCACAATACCCCTTATTAATTGTTTTTTCTTTACCTCACCACACACAAAAAAACCAGAGGTTGTATATTGCATTTGGAGCCTTCCGAGAGAATGGAGTATATTGGATATATGATCGTGTCTTCATCTTTCTTGCCAGTTGTACCGATTAATGCATACAAAGTATTTTAGCAATGGAATAAAGTGCACGCATACATATACCTTACGAACACCATGTCATTTTTTTTTTTGATAATACGTATCTGTATTAAGAGGTAAGGAAACAGTACAGCTTCACGTACACAAATACATACGTACAAGGTCGGATACAGTCAACGCAACAGCGTACACACAGAAAACGAAGCCCAGACCTCGCCGCGCCGGAGATCATCGCCGTCAACGCTGGCGCCGAACGACGACGAAACGGCCGACGAGCCCCCAACCTCCAGGTGAAGCATCGCCAACAGGCTACAAAGGCCGAACACCCTCCCATCCACCAGAGAACAAGGCTGAACGCACCGGGGAGGGCTCGCCGTCGCTTGGCACCCGAAGGAGGGAGAAGAAAGGCCGCCGCCGCAAGCCGGACGAAGAAGACGAAGCAGGAACCTCCAGATCCGCACCGCTCACCGCCGCGCCTTCGCATCCGACCTTCAAAAGCTTCGCCGGCGCACATGGAAGACCACGCCGCCGGAGAAGATGGCCGGCGGCTCCCACGACGGCCCGCCGAAGACAAAGACGAAGGAGAAGCCGCCGAAGACTCCTGTACAAGGCTCCCACACAGGGAGAGCCACCTCCACGGGCTCGCCGCCGATGCCGGAGTAGAGCACCCGCGGGGCGAGGAAGAGCCCGAGAGGACCAAGATCCAAGTCGGTGACGCCGCCACCGCCTCGTCGCCGCCGACCAGGACCACCCCTCTCCACCCAGCGTCACCGGCGTTGTCGGCGCCGTCGCCGACACCTCCGCCACCAGATCCGCCGACGGAGACAAAAGAACCGGCCGGCCCCGACATGGAAGCCAGCGAAAACCTAACCCTAGCTACCCTACCCCTAGACAACAGCTAAAGAACTAAACTACTAGCCCGCCCGCGACTAGATCCTGCTTCCCCGCCCTCTCCGGCGCCGACGAGGCCGCCGGGGAGGAGGGGGAAGCGAGGGATCGGCGTCGGGGCGGGGATCGCCCGAGAAACGCCTGTTCTTTACTGTAGCGAGGAGGGGATAAGGGAGAAGGCAAACACCATGTCATTTGATTCTAACATGAACAGTCTGTACCAATCAAAGGAAGCGGCGTAGCGGGATTTAGGATGGGTATGGTCGGCCCAGCGGCATGCAAGAAAAAGGCTTGACATATATGGACTCAAGCATTGCTCAAAAAAAGATATATGGACTCAAGCCCAGGATTAATTCCAGCC
Source organism: Eragrostis nindensis (assembly GCA_012490785.1). Taxonomy (NCBI): domain Eukaryota; kingdom Viridiplantae; phylum Streptophyta; class Magnoliopsida; order Poales; family Poaceae; genus Eragrostis; species Eragrostis nindensis. The sequence goes on from JAAXCT010003820.1 coordinate 5,711, forward strand.
CGCCTTCAGGCAGCCTTCCGGCCATCTCACGAAACGGGAGCAGGAAGCTAAACGCGAACGCGAGGCTCCATCGTTTTTGTCCCATACCGCTGTAGAAGAACGCCTCGGCCCTCCTTAACCACCGTCGAGCAGACGAGGCTGTCGCCTACGAGGCACTCAGTAGCGGGTTCAATACCTGGTGCATGGGACGTGCACCTAGCTATTACCTACAAATGAAGAAGCAAACTCGGCATCCGAACCTCGTTGGTGTACGGGCTGTACACCTAGCACCTAAATTAAATTCTTGATGGGAAAGAATTGTGGGTTCAGATTGCCGAATAAGTGCGATATGCACTTACATGCGTTTTTTTTTCCCGTTGAAATCGGCATAACTATGTTGCACGGGCTATGTACCTAGCACAAACAAACCCCCCTTGATAAAACGAACTCAACCTGCCAAAGAGTGCGATATGCACTTTGCTTTTTTTTTATAAATGTTTAAAAACCTTCATGTGTTGCATAACAAATATTCTGACATAAAGAAACTTGTTTTGTCCCTAAGTTGTTTGGAAACTAAGGCCTCATTTGGAACGAAGGAACTAAGGTCCCTGAGTTGTTTTAGATTCAATTCCCGCAGGAATGAAGAATGATTCTTCCATTTCAAACGGGACCTAAATACACGACCATGCACATAGAAATAGGCGGAGCTCACCTCACACCCTAGTAAAAACCTTCATGACCCTCCAGTATGGTCGTCGCTTCACACGAGCCGAGGACTTCTACTTGTTGACCAGTCGACTACAAAGTAGCCATCGACCCCCCCCCCCCCCCCCCCCCCCCCACACACCCCATCGCAAGGACGCCCTATGCGCAGGGTGTCCGACGAGATCCCTGCTCTAGGTCAGCCTACGGCCTCCCTGAAGCCAGCCCACAGCCCACGCAACTCCTTCCCCGTGCCGCCGCACTGAGCTCGCCCCGCCCTCCCACCGCCGGATCCATGACTGCCGCGTCGTCGCCGTTGGAGGCTGTGTTGCACGAATCTTAGAGTGTTCAATCGAAAGAATCCTATCAGGTGACCTACTTATAGGATCAGCGCCCATCGCAACCCAGGAACGTCCGGCCCCCGTAGCCACGCAGCCCAGGAAACAGCCTTTGTCTCTATCGCAACGCTGCGGCTGCGAGCGTCGTCGGCGCGAAATAGCTCTCATCTTCCTTTCTCTATCGCGCCACGCCACCTGCCGCTCGCCGGCACAGCCCAGTTTGGTCAGGAAACTAAATGTTCCAGACGGTGACAAGAATTGTTCCGGACGGAAGAAAGGTCCAGGAAACAAATGTTCCAGACGAGTAAAACAAATGTTCCGCCGGAGCAGGGCGACGGCTCGAAGCTGGGCGGCCAGGCAGCGGTGCAAGGGCGGCTGGGGCGGCGGAACGGGCGCCAAGGAGGAGAGCCGGGTGTGCGACATCGAGTTGGGGTGCGGCGGCACGCGAGGCCAGCCAGGGCCATGGCGGCGCGCGAGGAGGCATCAGCTTGCGGCCCCAGGGGCAGGGAGCGTGGGGCCGTCGTGGTGGGGAGTTGGAGCCGTCGCGGTGAATCCGGAACAACGGGGCCGTGGTTGCAAGGAGGAGGAAGAAGAGAAATCCCGTAACGGGCTGGACCTGGGAAATAATCGCACAGAATCGTACGCAGGTCGACGTAAGAACTTAAAAAACTTTCCTGTTTCCTCGCAAAAAGGGGGGAAAAAGTAAAAACCTTCATGGGCAATCAGGTCTGGTCGACTCGGATAGCCCGTCAACTAATGTTCAGGCCCACGTTATGCCTGTCTTGCTGTGGAAGCGGTACGCGAACGCGGCTCCATCGTTTTGTCCCATACCGCTGGTCGCTGGAGCAGAACGCCTCATCTCTCCTTAATCACCCTCGGGCAGACGAGGCTGTCGCCTACGAGGCACTCAGTAGCGGGTTCAATACCTGGTGCATGGGACATGCACCTAGCTATTACCTACAAATGAAGAATCTAACTCGGCATCCGAACTTTGTTGGTGTATGGACTGTACACCTAGCACCTAATTTAAGTTCTTGATGGTAAAGAATTGTTGGGTTCAGATGGCCGATGAAGTGCGATATGCACTTACATGCGTTCCTTTTTTTTTCCTTCCCTTTTTTCCCCTTACAAAAAATGTTTTTCACTTGTTATACCCTCCAATGCGAGGCTGAAATTGGCAGAACTAGGTTGCAGCACGGGCTATGTACCTAGCACAAACAACCCCCCTTGATAAAACGAATTCAAGTTGCCAAAGAGTGCGATATGCACTCTTGACCTCAAGAAACTTGTTTTAGCCCTGATATGACCTGCACTCGCGCAGTGGTGCTCACCTCACATCCTAGTAAAAACCTTTATGAGGTCCCAATATTGTCGTCTCTTCACACCAACCAGCGAGCGTTCTGCCTGCTGCCTAGTAACAACCTTCATTCATGTTCCTCGCAAAAAGAAAAAAAAGGTAAAAACCTTCATGGGCAAATCAGATCTCGTCGGCTCGACTAGCCCATCAAAATGTTTCGGCCCACGTTCTGCCTTCCTTGCTGGGCTGGCCAGCCAGCGTATGCCAATCCTGCATCGCACGGCCATGCCGTATTCGGGACAATCTTCTTTTGTTTTATCCCATACCGCTTGGACAGGACTGCTTTGGCCAGATTAAACACGGGCGTCCAACGGGGCTGTCGCCTACGAACAGGCACTCGGTAGTTGGGTTCAAAGACCCGGTGCATGGGACGTGCACCTAGCTATTCCTACAATTGATGCAATGATATGGCAGAATTATGGTGCACGGCATGTGTACCTAGCACAACACACCTCCTTGATATGGCTATTTCAAGCTGCCAAAGAGTGCGATATGCACTCTTGCTTTTAATTTTTTTACCGATATATTGCTTTTTTTTCTTGCATAAAACTCATAAGATTTCGTGAAGTAGAAATCAGATTATCTACGAATCCATCACCACATGTTTTACTTCGCTTTGTGTTCTTCTAGAACGGTTGAGTTCAACTGCATGGCTTGCGGTGTTTTACACCGCGGTTCAACATGCACATACACCGATACATGTGTGGTGTTTTATGCAATGAATCTTGTGGGGGTTTTTTTTTTCTCAATCTATAGCTAAGCTTAAATTGCCTATGTTGCTGTCAGAAGCATGGCTTGCGGTGTTGTTTGGTGGTGATGGTTTGGATATCTCTTGGCCAGGCCGGATCCATGGACTTTTGAATCAGTATGATCTCACATTTGCCTTCGACTTCGACAAGGTCTATTTGATCGGAACGAGTTCGCGGGTGATGCATAAATGGAGAAGATGGCTGCCGTTTAATTTCTTCAATTTCAAGATCTGCTGAGTTACTAGGATCTTTTCATCTTTTCCGGTATCTAACTCGATATGGAAGTAACTGATTTGGTGGAGTTCGCGGCGTAATGTTTTGTGGTGACTTCACAAATTGTGCAGCGAAAGCGTGGCACGAGGTGCACGGGGGGGGCATTGAGCCTTTGTACAAACCTTACCAGCCAGAGTTAGAGTTTGTATGAGCAAATGTTGTTTAAGCGGCGACAATAGTTTCTTTTGAGCACATATGGCTGCAACAACAATGAGTAATTGACATCATAGACTTTTGTTTTAGGTACTGTACTAGATAATAATGTTTTCTTGTTTTCTTGGCGTTTTAAGGCTGATTTATATGGGCTCATCTTGGTGTTTGGCACGTAAAAGCTAGATGTACCTTTGTTTTGCAAAGGTTGGAACATTATTTCACCTCGAAATAAAGCTTCCTTTATCTAAAAAAAAAGTAGAGCAAAAATGCTTCAAGTTTGGGAATTAGGTTCAAACGCGTGCAGAAAACTTGGCACATAAATGGGCTTGCTTCTTCGTTCTTTTCCATTACCGCCCATGTTACTCACTACAATAAGTTTTGTGACAAGTGAGTATATCATTTTTTAGATAAAGAGAAATTTATTTCATCAAGCAAATGAAAACAACCCGGCCTCTCTATCTCTCGATGCATTTAGCCGCCTATTGTTACAACTTCTCACTACGTGCACCCTTCGTCTACAACATAGAAATAAAACCAAATCACCAATCGAAAGATAGGAAGGTAGTAAAAAGTTCATCTCAATAGTACAACCTATTATTACAAGCTTTGTGAAAATATCCAAAGTCACCGTCTCAAAAGTTGGCAGGCCTGCAGCATAGAGGTTCTTCCTTCCTATTTTTTGAATAGCGACCACGTCCTCATCCAATGTGTATCCCGTGTAGATAACCTCCATAGGAGTTAAAACCATATTTTTGTCAAAAACAACATCATGTACATCATAAAAAACTGAAACACATGTCATTGTTTGAAATATGTGATTCTTGGGTGACAAAAAATCATTCATCACATATCATTTTTGAAACATGCTATGAACGGAATCGGCCTTTTATTTGATCATGCTGCCTTAGATGTTACAAACAACCCTTATTGATTTTTGGAAAAAAAAAACAAACACTCGCCCATGACAATTTGATCGCAGCATGATCGAACTGAGGATAACATAACCAGTTTACAAAGCAAGAGCATTGATATCTAGCTTCCACCTAACACAAAGCTGCAAAAAGCAAGGGGAAGAAAAGAAATGCAATTTGACAGTATGGGCCGGCGCACTTGAACACAATCCGTTAATCGAACTGCTGCACGGGCACGACCCTGGTGCAGGTTCGTTTTATCCCGTACTGCTAATACCAAACGGTTTCGGCCAACTTAAACACGAACGAACAAACAGGGCCGTCGCCTACGAGGCATTCGGTAGCGGGTTCAAATACCCGGTGCATGGGCTGTGCACCTAGCTATTCCCCTACAAAATCTTGATTAAATTCGGCAGATCACACGGTGCACGGTCCGTGCACCTAGCACAAAACCCCCTTGATATTGGAGTAAACCAAGCTGCCAAAGAGTGCGATATGCACTCTAGCTTTTTTGTTGCTTCTTTGTATTTATGAAGAACTCGTAAGATTTACGCCATGATCTCTGGCAGGACGTCAAGCCGTGGATCCATGTCCACGACCTCTGGATCTGCACGTGGAGGCGGGGCGAGAGCTGAGTGCAAGTGATACAAGGACGTTGTTGCAACTTTTTTTTTAGAACATGCATAAGAAGAAGAAAGTACAAGGTTATACACGGTCCTAAGGCCAAGGAACTAAAAAGAAAAGAAAAATCGAACGGCGCCCTGGCCGGAGCGAGCAACAACACGAACAATTTTACGTCGTTGCAGCTCGATCGGAAGGTCAAATGTGCCGCCGAATATGCAGCATCGTAGTACTACTAGTTTGCGATGGGGATACAAAGCATGCGTGGTGCTTTTCTCCCAGAATTAATAAGCAGAGTCTAAAATACGAAATCGTGGCAGGACTAATCCGATGGTCAAAAATGCCGGGACCGTCTCGGGCTGGGCCCATGAGTCTTCGGCCTTTGGCGCCCAATCCAGCCGCCAGCGCCCTTCTACAGGTTCCAGGGTGCGCACGCGGGAATTGACGTGCGAGTTTCTTTTGTCCCGTACCGCCGGCATATGTTGGTTTCGCCCTGGTTAAAACCGACACGCGTGCTGCGCTGTTGCCTTTCGAGGCACTTTCCTTTGGTAGGTTCTCGGAGTCGCTTGGTGTCTTCACGCCTGGTGTGCGGACTGTGCACCTAGCTAATTAAAATATATGATTTTAAATATGCTTGGAGGCGTTCAGCGAGTAAGTGCGATATGCACTTCTCTTAAAGCTTTTTGCAATTTTGTCTTTTTTTTTTTGAGGAACTTCTTTTTTAGTGAATGTGCAGTTGATGTCGCCATATATCCATGGGCCAGGAAAAACGGCATTCAATATACAATTATTGGGGAAGGCTAGATTCTGTACAATTAAAAGCAACACGTGAGCACCACTTATACCTTTCGGGGCACTTCTTGTGATAGGTTCTCGGGAGTCGCTTAACTGGTGCCGTCACATCACAACGGTGTGTGCGGCATGTGCACCTAGCTAATCAAAAGTCAAAACAGTTGGAGACGATTGTTGTGTAAGGACTTCTCTTTAAAAGCTTTTTATCTTTTCTTTTCCCCTCTCAGCATTGTTTCTTTCTGTTCCAAGACCGTACTTTTGAGACAACGTGCAGCCTCGTGAGATGTGGTTGTGCAACAAGCGCCGGTGGTGATCGAGGCCGAGGAAGGTGCAGGTCAACCGACGAGAGGCCAACCGAAGCTCCCCTTGTAGGGACGAAGCTTTCTTGTGGCCATGCTAGATCATGGTCTCCTGACAAAGTAAAATTTGCAACGCTAATTGGCCGCAGTTCACTGGCATTTCACGCAATACTTAGCTTAAGCCTGAGAAATGTTTCGACCCTCAAGAGTGAGACGCATATAGTCAGTGGCGGAGACAGGGGGGGCGAGCAGGGGCCTAGCCCCCCCCCAACGCTGCAGTTTTCTCAGAGGACCCCCTATGATATATGTGCTAATCACCCTGATTAATTAAGAGCTGGCCCCCCTCATGACCAAGCCCACCTGCTGCACTTCTTCACGTCCATCTTCAGCCCAGTTGGCCTGGCCCATCCTGCACGTTACATGAAGTCGAGCAGTTCGATCCCGTCGCCGCCGCCTGTTCGTTTCATGTTTGATTTTGTGTTTATTCTACTCCTGATGGAAAAGATAATGAAGATCACTGATGTGTTGTGCCAAACACTACAGAAAAAATCAATAGATATTGTAAATGCAGTGGATTCAGTTTCAAACACAAAAGTGCTACTCCAAGACTTAAGAAATGATGGCTGGGAAGATCTTCTCGAGCAGGTCCAATCCTTTTGTGTGAAGCATGAGATTGAGATTCCCGATCTGAATCGTAAGTATGTTGATGTGACCAAATCTCGGAACAAGCACGATAACACTACAACGCTTCACCATTACAAAGTAGATGTGTTTTATGTTGCAATAGATCAACAATTGATTGAGTTAGAGGATCGATTCAGTTCCCAAGTGACAGAGCTTCTAACTCTATGTGCCAGTCTGGATCCAAGACTTGACACCTTTGATAGATCAAAGATATGCACTCTAGTGAAGAAATACTATCCTGCAGACTTTTCTAATCAGGAAAGAGCCCAATTAGAATGCCAACTACCACATTTTCAGCTTGATGTGTGCAACCATCGAGACCTAAAAACATTGCCATCTCTTGCAGATCTGACAAGCGGACTTTTTAAAGTCGGTAAGAATTCTATTTATCCAATGGTTGACAGGTTGTTAAGATTGGTCATCACTCTTCCGGTGTCAACTGCGACCGTCGAGAGAGTCTTTTCAGCTGTGAAAGTTTGCAAGACACGTCTTCGGAGTAAAATGGGAGATGATTTTTTGCGAAGTTACATGGTAGTTTACATCGAGAAAGAATTGGCGGCAAAGATTAGCTCTGATGATATAATTACCTCATTTGATCTCGCTGGTCCTCGTAGAGCTAAATTGAAGTTAATAGAGATGTAACTTTTTTTTTGCATTGCCGAATATTTGCTACCTTATTTTGTTCGCCGATACGGTTAGTGTGGTCGTTATATGTGCGTTTATCTATCGTTATGTCAAAAAAAATTCGAGGTTTCCCGTCACTGCCAGGTTGGCCCCCCCTATGTCCAAATCCTGGCTCCGCCCCTGCATATAGTGACTCCCTCAGTCGAATTATATGCTTCGACACAGTCTCTCCCACCGCTGTTGCCCTTGCCGTCGACTAGGTTGTTTTGGCTCCAAACTCCGGCGGCGTCAGGGACGTATGAGAAACCATTTATTCCAAGTCTCACTAGTTCGCACACTACTAGAATTCTCCAATTTCCCTAGGACATTTTTTGTTTCCCTAGGGTTTTTTCTAAAGTCCTAGGGAAAGATAAGTTCCCTAGAGTTCGTTTTCAAGTCGTAGGGAAAACATGTCACTCCCTAGAGTTTGTTTTGAAGTCGTAGGGAAAGCAAGTCGTTCCCTACGTTTCTACATGATTTCGTAGGGAAATCAACAGGCCGGCAGCTTTTGAAGCCTCCCTCATCCTCATCCCGTTTCTCTCTCTCATCAGTCACCACGCCAAGCCACTCATTTCGTTTGCTCTCTTCTCTCTCAAACACACGCACACACCGGAGGACAGAAGGCAGCGGCGCATGGGCGGGAGCGTTGACGGCGATTCGACGACAGCATCCACCGTCCTCTTCTCCGGCGGCATCCTCTTTTGAAGCCTCTCTCTCATCCTCGAGGCAGCAGCGCATGCAGCACTTTCTCTTTGCTTTGTCTCAAATCTGAATCTTGCTCATTGCCTTGCTCTGTTTTTTAGTCTGATTCGTAATTGTTGCATCCACAGCAGGAATCGGGATTTGAACTCTCCTGCAGCCCCTCATCGTTTGGAGATGCTGAAGTTGCAGCAGTGGATCTGGAGCACCCTAGAAGGAGGATTGCTTGAACTAGGCGTGAGGCAGCTGTGCTGAGATGCGTGGTCCTCTCCATCCAAGTTTTAACACAGGTACTTGGATTCATCATATCTTTCTTTTTTCTTTTGAATTTGGATCTTTATTTGTGATTTCCTTTGCGGCTTGCTAGTAGATCCGGTAAGATACAATTATTAATCAGACAATTTTTCTTTCTTTTGCACACCTAGGGGCCAATCCATGATTCAATACAGCCGATGGGTCAAGCATCGTGGCCGGTGAAACTGGATGGGCGCCGGCAGCTCCTTCAGCGGCAAGCTCCTTCAGCTGGTGTCGACGCGAGGTGGCTCCGGCAGGGTTCCGGCTGCTCCGGTGGTGTTGACGCGAGGTGGCTCCGGCAGCGACCGCCGGCGTCGGCTCGGCTCCAGCCGCGGCTCAGCTTCGGGCAGCGGGTTGGGCCCTCAATATATGTATTTTTTTTGGCAACCTTGGCAGTTTCCCTTGGGGCTTCAGGTTCCTAGGGAAAGACCATCTGTCCCTACGAATTTGATCAGATACCGTAGGGGAAGAACAATTTCCTGTCGACTGTTTCCCTGGGACTCTTTCCCTAGGAGACTTCCTAGGGAAACTTTTTCCCTAGGGTTTTAAGGACTTTCCCTACGATTTTCTAGCCTAGGGAAACTGGTGGATTCTAGTAGTGGCAAATGGTTCTTTTTTCTCATGGATTGATTTTTTTTTTAGATAATGGAAAAAAACGGTTCCCTGCCTTGACCTCATATGAAGCTACAGCCAATTACGACTCTTCGCAGCACATCCTCTGCCACAAATCACAAACACAAAGTAAAGATGACACCAACATAGTTTGAACGGAGACGCTTATTAAGGACCAATCCTATTACTAAACCTTCATCCATAGTTGGTGAAAATTTGCATGACTAAGACCTCCAGAGTTTGACACACCCGTTCTCATGGATTGATGGTGCATATGAACTAACATAACATAAACTGTATCGTATTGGAAAACTTTTAATGAACTAGAAGACAATAAGCTCTATTTTATTTTGCTTAAGAACAACACGTGAGTTGAGAATACAAATAAAAGAAATCAGAATCATACGAGTTCTTTGCTCCAAATCACGCGGGACTGCGCGGGAGACGACCCTGCAAGTGGTGACAAGCACGCGAGTCCGCTGCAAAAAGCCAAATACTACGCGCGAGACCCCGTACGACAGCAAGTCAGGTTGCCCCGCATCGGAGTCAGGCCGCGTGCGAAATGTGCGGGAATTGTCCCGTACCGCTTGATCACAAAGATTAAGCCGTGCTTAAACGGGGACGAGCGAACGGTGCGGTTGCCTTCCGAGGCACCGCCTACATGGGCCCCGGCACCGTGTGTGAGGCCCAGGTGTATGGTACGTACACCTTGCAATATCGAAAAACGAATGATGAACGAATGGGCAAGTCCCTGGTGTACGGAATGTGCACGACCAGCACAAAACCCCCTGGCTTTGGTATGCTGAAATCATGTTGCCCACAGAGTGCGATACGCACTCGAATGCTTTTTTTTTTCCCCTTTTCTCTGCCCTCTTCGATTGAGTTTTGCACGCCCTCCGAATATGGGCCGACTCGGACTGGGCCCATGTGTCACGGCCTTTGGCAACCGCTGCAGTCGCGCGGGATTGACGCGTTTCTTTTGTCCCGTACCGCCCGAGTAGGTTCGTTTCGCTCGGCTCAAAGCCAACAAGCTAGCAACGCTGCTGCCTCTCGAGGCACTTCATAGGTTCTTGAGTCGCTCGAATGGTGTCACTGTCACCACACCTGGTGTGCGGCCTGTGCACCTAGCTAATCAAAACCCATATGATAATACAGATGCTGGACGCGATTGGTGTGTAAGTGCGATATGCACTTAAGCTTTTTGCTTCTTTTATCCTTTTTTTTTCTCCCAGCGACCAGCGATTACACCTATTAAGACTTAATTATTGCACGAGTGTTTACCATTTTTTTTCTCCCAGCACAAGGGAATTTAATTTACATTTAGTACTTTACACGAAGAGAAATGTGTTTAAAGTGATTAGACCTATTTAAGCAACATGTACATTATAAGAGAAATGTGTTTATACTAGCTTCCTAAGCTTGTAGGGGTGCTGCAGCACACCCACAACCCCCTTTGGCTCCGCCCCTACCCACATTACATAACCATAACACTTTTTTTCGGTGACATTGGATAAGAGCATCTCCAGCAAGGCACATAAAACCAAGCCCTTACATAGCCATGTAGGGACCGACCCTTACATCCAAGTCTCTACAAAACGCATTCAACTGCATGAACACCTCCTACATCCAAGCTCCTACAATATAGTATGAGCTTCGCACGTCAGCCTCTCCTCCCCTTCCCTTCTTCCTCCCGAATCGCAAGTGCCACCGCATCTGCCTCGCCTCGCTTCGCCACCGGAGCCACACCTCGTGCGTCGTTGAGGAGGTGCCCCCACCGTCGCGCCGCCTGTCCACCTGCTGCACCCCACACCATGCCTCGCTATGGCTGGGCAGGGCGAAGTGAGGCCACGACGTCCCGACGTGGGGGTGAGCGAGGCTATGACGCACTCCTGTCGGGGGCAGCCGGGCTAGAGGCTGCGGCGTAAGGATGGCGACAAGGCGACGAGACGGAGGCGCGGCATGGGCGGGGCGCGCGGCGCAACGACGCGAGTTGGACGGGCACGACGCAGCGCGGGAGGGTGCAGGCAAGGCAGGAGGGCAAGCTTGACCGATTCACAATGGGGTCCAGCGGGCGGGATCGTCGGGGAGTCCTACAAGTTAGAAGGCAGACGCATTCGCGAAATGAAGCTCTACCACCTCACATCTGTCGCCAAATCGAGGTCAGTATGACGGCGTGGCAAGGGCCGCGGCGCAAACACTGCCAATTATCAGATCCGGGCAGCGGACGACTGTATTCGACTCACCGGCAAGAGTGGAAGGGCGCCGGGAAGCGACGACAGGCAGTGGTGGGAGGGAAGAGAAGCGATGGACGTACGCGAGATGGTTGGCGGACCCTACTAATGTAGCGACCCAAGTCGCCAGATCTAAGGGTTTTAGGGAAAATCTGGGAGACCTTCCTAAGCTATAGGCTCACGTAGGGCCCTGACCACAACAAAAACTAGAAGGAAATATAGCTACACTAGCAAATGTGCCCGTGCGTTGCCACGGGCTGATCGGAAAAAACAATCCCAATAAATTTAAATTTAATGATTGTATAAATAAATTTATTACTTTTTTAAGACCATTTATCATTATTTATATTGGGCTATTCTTAGCTAGGTCAGTCCATATCACTTTGGGCCTGCGGGATTCAAGCTTAGAGAGGGCAACACAAACCCAATTCAACAATGGCAAACCAATTGAGCGATAAAAAAAAAAGGTTAAAAAACAACAACATTAAAAACACTTTTATTTGCACATCTTATGTTTCGTTTTATCTGCACAAATTTTGGGTATGATAAATCATAGATATAATAGCATAGCAGCGTGATTCTCAGTGTGTAGTTTCGTTTTCTCTGAACTGCAGTGGCGATGCTTCTGGATTTCAACAACTGTTGACGACTTCAGCAGAACAATCAGTATCGCCTTTCCATATGTTTTAAGATGGAGAAGTGCTTTCTTTTCATGAATTTGTTACCTGGCCAATTGAAGGAACTTCTGTTTGTGAACACGATATCCTTCTTACTTCCCACTGAAGTAGTTTACTTTTTGTAACTTGTTTGCAAGATAAAACTTTTACTCGCTCCATGGTACCACCTTCAATAGATTAATTGTTTGTCCTTCATTTTTATAGTCGTCATTCTCCAATATTTTTTATATTATTGGCACACAGGCAATTTAGTAGGGGCAGAGATTTACATATGAATTGCGAACAAAAGTTGGTTTGTGCCAAATGATACTTCTGCTTAATTTGGAAACTGATCATCCAAAAGAATACAGGAGCATCGGGTGGCTTTCTACATCAATTTTCTTGTAAACCTATGATTACCAATATCATCCCTATACCATTCCTACTGGCACGGACATTGTACAAGCCCCAAATGGCTGTTCTAGTTCTTTGATATGGCTGCTGCATCAGCATTGCAAAGTTATTCTATCTCAGTCTGAATCCTATAAACTTCGCCGCAAAATGTTGCAGGATCAGTAATCTTGAACTCAGATATGTAGCCCGTTGGGAGCCGCCACACTCCGGAACTTTGATATTGTATTGGTTCCTTCTTCCTCCAATCTGCAAGAGAGGATTGATGATGAGATGGCGTCAGCAAATTGCTTGGCAGGTTTCTTAACTGTATCAAGGACTTACTATGAGAGAAACAGACCTGTATCGCTTGAGGAAATAGTGAAGGAAAGTTGAAATTTCAACTGTTCCAACTTCCTTCCCAGGGCACATATGGGCACCGCCTCCAAACAACATGAAGTATGGATGTGATTCCAGATTCTTCTCCTATTGTCAGCAAGAATGTGTATATTAGAATTTCGTCACAAATTGTGTCACATGTTTATCACTGTTACTGCTTGTTTCCTGTATTTCTTACCAGCCATCTCCATGGGTTGAAAACCATGGGTCCGGAACTCTGGGTACAAGAATGGATCATAATTTATTCCCTTGTCTATACGTAAATTCTCCAACCCTTTGGAATAACATTAGAATGGCAGCTGATCTTAGTGTCTCGTGAATGACCTGCATAGTAGAAGAATCAATGAGTTAATCATGCTCATATTACAGTCGTATTGAGACTGCTTTTTGGTCTATCTCCTGACTTACAGATCTGGTGAAGGTCATTGACTTATAATGGTTCCAGTCAAGAGCATCCTCAGGTGCTTTTAACTTCCTGATGTCTGCAAAAGACAACAGATCATTGGTAAACTCTACAATCACAGGAGATTATTTTTTGTGGAATTGAACTTTGATGCAGAGTACACATACCCTGATTTGTTCAAGAGCTTTTGGATTATCCGACAGGTATTTAATCGCCATCATCATAGTCGTTGACACGGTTCATATGCAGAGTATATGAAGGTGATAAGCAAGTCAATGATCCACTTATCGCTGAGCTTTTCCCTGGTTCCCTCATTTCCGCTCAGGAGCACATCCAGTATGTCATCATTGCACCCAGAGGACCTCCGATCGGCGACATGGCAACAAGCTTCTTCCTTGCCTGGAAGACAAGAATGCGTTTGTTAGAGCATCTGCTAAGCTGAACTTTCTGAAGGTAGGCAAGCGAGAACCAGTACCTGGAGGCCTTTGTTTGAGTTGGTTCCTGGAATGTTGATGGGCAGGGAGAATGTGCCAAGTACAAGGGTGTAATGCTCTGTCTTGAGGGCATCAGAAAGTGGGCCAGCAGAGATGCCAGCAATCTGCCTGAGAGAGTAAAGCCATCTGAAACGGCAAAAAAATACAAATAGATTCTGCAATTATGAACAAGTGCAAGTGAGTAATGCAATTATGCACCCGAATGTTTTTTTTTCATTGAGACATGTGATGGTCATGATGGTGCAAATTCACTTTGGAATGTGTAGGGAAATGCTTTCATTTTCCCCCCTGTCTGCCCTTTTTCTGCTGGTAAAGGGGCAAAGGGCTCATATTTTTTTTTTATAATCCATCACTACAGGTTCTAGAAAACCAAAGATTCCCCTTTTGGTTGAAGAGAGGAAAAGGAGGATCTCCCCCTACTACCTCTTTTCCTCCTAAATTTATTTTTTAGTAGGCTGCATCATTCTGTTGCGCCATGCCTCATTGGAGTCCAAGTGAAAAGAAATCTGTACTTGCTGCTATAAAAAGGTCAAAACGAATTTTATTATAGCGTCCTCACCGTGCAGATTGTTTTTTTTTTTTGGCTGTTTTGTACAATTGATTGGGTCCATTATTTGCAGAATCAAGTCACCAGATAGGAACCCGAGTAGAAAAGATTAGTCAACTATTTCATACTTTATTAAATATACTTGGAATATGAACCTGAGTAGAAAGATTAGTCAACTATTTCAGTTGCTTACCTGTTTCTGTCCACCACTGGAGTAACTTCTATGGGAATATGCTTCCATCGAAGTAAATTGTAATACTAGCTCGAAAATACTTGTCGCCATGTAGTAGTTAAATCATCACAAAAACCAAATGATCTTGTTTCCAACATAGTTGTTTAACATTGTTGTTGTTCTCCGTGTTTTCACGAAGCGGGCATCATTTTTTTGACGGATCCTACTGGAATATGAGATGAAGAGAGAGTTGGATTAATAGCGTTGAAGACAGAGAAAAACAATGGTCCAGACCATTGAACAGGCACAAAAAGAAGCAACTACATACTATAGTAAATTGAAAATATCCTTCTATAGCTCTTTAGCCTGAGATGTTCTTGGTCTAAAGAACAGAAAGAAGTATATCAGCAGCTGAAAAGAGATCATTTGCAGGACCTACAAAGACTGAAAAATTAACAACCCTCAGTTTCAAATTGGGGAAGCCACTGATATACAGGTTGAAGAGTAAACGATGACAAAAAAAAATTATAAGAAATAACAAATGAAGAGTAAACCATGAGCTAAAGCCTGAAAATTCTTACTGCTGGAGCCAAGCAACTGTAAGTTTTTGGTGCACTCCTCTGTATGTGAAACAAACCAAGAATTGACACTGCAGTACTGGCCACGAGAATCGTGCTTTTCTTTCTTCATACTGCTTGAGCGTGGTGAGTGAATGGAAAGGCCGTAACTCATTGTCACTTGCTTCAGGCCAGAAAATAGAATGCTGGTACAAAGAAACTGAATTTTAGCATTCCTGTTTCTTCAGACTTGACCAGCTTCTCTACGTCTCGTGCATCACTATATACCTGAAACAAATCAAGGTAGAGCCATCATGAGCTGCTGCATCAGGACAAGAGGGTCAGCCAGTTGCACTGTGGCGCATGAAACAGAGAGCAAACAGAGCAGCTTGCCTCCCAAAGAAAAATCACGAAATTTGAACAGCATCTGGCATGTGTGACCTGTTCCAACCAATTCTTCCGGCTGTTTGTATAGGGCGCACCCAATTCTTCTTCGCGCGTTGCATCTGTAGGGCTCCGTCGACGCCATGGCGATGTCCTGTATGCCCGGTCATCAGCGACGACCTAGCTCGCCTCGTCCACCGAGAGAAGGGTGTGCTGCGCTGGAGATCGGCACCAGTCAGAGAGCCGGCGTCGGCGGTGCTCAGATTCGGTGGCTTGAGACACCACAAGGCAGCAAGGGACGGCCAGGACGACGCTGTGATGGGTTGGAGCTCATCCGGACGCGGGCGAGGGCGCGGACGGAGGTGAACGCAGGCTCATCGAGGCGCCGTCTTGGCGCGCTCGTCCTGGGCCCGGAGGGGGCGGGCGACCTCGACGACGGTCGGACGCGGGTGAGGGCGCTGACGGCGGAGGGCGGGCGACCTCGACGACGGTCGGACGCGGGTGAACGCAGGCTCAACGAGACGCCGTCTCGGCAGGCTCGCCCTGCGCGGCGATGGGCGGGCGGCCTCGATGGCAGCGCCGGTGCGAGGTCGGGTTTGGGTTCGCTGAAGTTGAGATGAACAGTCGTAATGAATCGGGACGGACAGACAAGAGCGGACGCGAGGACGGACGAAGTGGTCGTACGGCCCCACCTGTCGGCGCGTTTTTACGGTGAGAGGGAGGGGTGCGTCGTACGTCGCACGGAAATGGACTCACACGAGAAATAATAAGAGTAGAGATTCCCGTTTCGTCACATACCCAAAGAATAATAAGTTCAAAAAAAAAAAAGAAGACGTCTTAATTTAGTCTCAAAAGTAAAGGTACATGGAGCCTGAATCATGCTTTATTCAGATACTATTTGTGATGGGATTTTGACGTGAGCGACGCAACCGACGTGACTCGCTTCTCCCAACAACACGATCGCCTACCGTCCTCGCTGCGACGACGGCAACGGCGAGCCGACAGAAGAGAAAGCGGCGACCGAACATTCGGAGGCGCGGCCCAGCTGTGACATGGCGAATCGCGAGTGGCCGTGTCACGCCGCGGAGATATTTTCAGCGCTGGGGCTAAAGAAAGACAGGGCCGGACGAGGACAGCAGCGAGAAGGCGAGATCAAGCGATATCGTTCGAGTCATCGCAGGTGACGGTTTTGCCCTTCGTTGGTGCGGGCCATTTACGGAGCTGGCCACGCTAGGATATTTTGGCTACAGTAGATGGAAGGTTCTGGATTCTTGGCCTCTCTCTGGTGGCTTAGGGTCTGGATAATGCTATGGTGGTGTATCTTTTTGTTTTTTTTTCTTCAAAAAAGGGAGGAAGGTGGATAAGCCATGAGATGAAATTTGGATGTGCCACCGAATGCTCGGTGAGCAGATTCGTCCTGGAAAATAATCAGCCTGTTCGGCAGGCTGATAACACTGTAGCGGCTGCTAAAGAAATATGCGAACACTGTAGCGGCGCTGAAGAAATAACTGGAACACTATAGCTGCTGCAAAGAATCTGGCTGCGAAATGGCAGCCGAACAGGATGAATGTCCAAAGTCCACAACATTACTAGGGTGTTGTACTGACTAAGACAAGACAAATAGTACCCTCAAAATTTGAGCCTGACAAGACGAATGCAATAATTGAATGAGCATGAAAGAATGAACATATCAGACAGTTCAATCTGATAGATTATTTGGTTTCAAATAGTTCGCCTAATGGTGATGACATATTGACAGCTAATTAACAAAGGTATTGATATTGTTGATTTTCCTGACATAGAACCATCAGATAGGGACAGGGCAAGGCATGTCTCTTCAATGGCGAGTCATTTTGTCTTTACGTACATGAGAAAACTTTATGTATTCATATTATATACTTTTTTTTGCGAGGATTCACATTATATACTTGACAAGGATTAGTTCCATACATGACACTTAGCCGCATGCAAGGCAAACTCTTTTTTATTAAAAGTTGCCTTCAACATACAGGTAGCTTGTATAAGATGGTTTGGTTCTGTTTTGATTGAATTGTTAGAAAGCTATAATATAGTTTAGTGGGTATATCCGGCTGAAATTTTGTCAGGCCGCTCAAATGGCTATGCATCTCAAAGGTTTCGGAGAATAGCAGCTATTTTGACACACGTGCCATGAGTTAAACAGCATATGACTTCAATTGTAGTCTCTCTTTCACTCCCCTTTTGTGTCAAATTCTTTTCTCCATCACATTAGATACATTTCATAAGTTAGGTGGGATGCGCTCATCTTTACCATCTCTGCTTTTATTTCTACGTTAGTAAAAGAAGAAAAATAAGTAATGGGCACTCGGGCTTGACAGAAAACAATGTAACAAAAAGCTCTATAAATATAGTTATTTAATCTGGTCCTTCAACAATTAACTAGTCATCATGGAACGTGGACATATTATCCGTCTTTTTTTTTTTTGAACTGGAACATATTATCCGTCTTACTTATGTTTACGCAAAGATGTAAGTATACCGTGCTGCCCGTGCCGGCGGCATACACGAAAAAAAACTCTTTATACAATGCTTATTATTAGGACGCAGCTAACCGGCAACCGGTAGCCAGCTCGCAGAGCTGGCTACCGGTCTTCTTCCTCACGTCGCCGAGTGCCCAGCAGCCTCCACCCCCGCCAACCAAACCGCCAGCCAGCCGCTCCGACGCCTCCCGGCTCCGTCGCAGCCTGCCGCGCCCTCCTGTCCCCATCCGCC
>JAAXCT010003821.1:0-23814 GCA_012490785.1 Eragrostis nindensis
ACAAATCCAATCGGCAATTGAGATTGATCGCATTAAATTCTCTGGTCAGAAGCCGATGAAGATTGATGGACATCCTTTTTCTGGTCACATGATAGGGGGATCTGCTGCTTTGATCGCAAGTACTCAAGGAAGAGAGAGAGGGAAGACAGGAGACGAGCGATGAGACTTTGATCCACACTGGAACTGTCCGTCTCTTCCAGTACTGTTGGGAGCAAGGGATGAAACTGCCACCAATTGAAGGCTGTCCAGGCTGTAGCAGAAGGTCTGGAGATTTGTACAGAGAAGCTGGTACTTCAAGCCGAGTCCCTATGCGGAGACAGCATGATCGCTTTGAAGGAAGACCAGCATCAAGGGTTTCTGTGCATGAAAGACTTGGTCCTGTTAATCAAGTTGAAGATTATGAAGAAGACCAGGGTGAGTTCACAGAAGAAGGCCAATGGTGTCCGAGTGATATCTTTACCAAGACTCAGAAGAGAAGAGTACAGAGGGCACGTTGCCGGGAGCTGAACAAGGATGTGAACCAGAAGGATGATCATGACAAGGGGCCCAAGTCAAAAAAGGTATGGAAATCAAAAGTCAAATCTCAAGTACATGAAGTTGAAGCCTGTCATATGTATTTATCTGCCACGGGAATTTAGCTCTTTGACATTAATGAGTCGGAAGAAGAAGTTCTTCTGCCGAGTTGTTATTGGGTCCACAGCAGGCAGTGTTCGAGAAGCCGTCTGGTGTTGATCATCTCATCTGAGGGCTCTGTACCTTAATGGTTTCGTCAATGGCAAGCCGATGAGCAAGATGATGGTTGATGGTGGTGCTGCAGTCATGTTTTGCCGATGGCGACGTACAGGAAGATCGGCAAACTGCCTGAAGAGTTGACCAAGACCGACATGACGTTGAGGGATTATGGAGGCAGGAGCTCTGAAGTCAAAGGGGTCACCAATGTTGAAGTCACTATTGGAAGCAAGACTTTGCCGACGACGTTCTTCGTAATTGAAGCAAAGGTTCATACGCCGTACTGCTGGGTAGGGATTGGATTCATGCTAATTGTGTATCCCGTCCACAATGCATCAACTCCTTATCCAGTGGATCGGCGACGAAGTGGAGACTATTCAAGCTGATAGATCGGTAAGTGTGGCAACTACAGATTTTTTGCCGATGATGGTGGAAAACTTGCCGTGCATATCGGGAACTTACTGGGAAGGAGAAGCATTGGATGTTCCGATGAAGGTGTCTGATCACAGAAGGATCGGCAACTCTGCGTTGCTGTAGCAGTTACCAGATTTGGACGTTGATCGGTTGATAGAAGTAAAGAGTGCAATCGACAATCAGCCGGTCGACGAAAGAGATGAAATTCAGCCGAGCGCTTAATGCAAAGTGTTTATCTTTAAGTGTTCGGTTGAGTTTTATCGGAGCCGACGTTAAGAGCGTCGCCTTTAAGATGGCCGATGCTAATGGTATCGCCCTTAGGGAAAATATAAAAAAAAAAGAACATGAAAGCAAGTATATATATATATTACAGAGGATTGGAAGATAGTTTTGGTGACCACACATCATGCATTACGAGGATACAGATAATCACGGATTACATCTAGTGCATATGTGCGGAGCTGATCAATCTCGGCCAAGACATAGTTGTCGTTGTCATCAGACTCGATCTCTGCAGGTACGGATGCCCAGGCGCGTGTTGAAGCTTCAATGGAGGCATTGAGCGAATCTTTTTGTTGAAGCATGTCGGCATTAATCTTGGCAATGGTTTCTACCGATGCCGATACTTCTTGTTCCTTGGCCTGCAGAGCTGCTCTCAAGTCTTCGCTTCTTTCTTCAGCTGAGTTAGCCGATTCTCCTCCTCTGTTAGCTGATTCTTCATGGAGTTTATTTTCTCTCCAATTCTTGTTGTGAGAGCTCAGAGAGCTTTTTCTGCTGCTTCAACAAGTTGGCGTTGATGAGATCGGCGACTGATTTTTCTTGAGCTTGCTCGTAATCAAGACGCCGGAACTCCATGTATGCCACTGGATGAAGAGCAACCCTCAGATCCCTTGGAAGGCGAGCTTGGATCTCTTCAAATCTAGCACGGACTGAACTTGCATTACGAGTGAGATCTTCTGTAGTTGCAAAGTTGAGTCTGGCTTCTATCTCGATCAGCTTATTGCGGATCTCGATTGGCAGTGGTTTCCGATGATGCATTGCGACAATTGGCTCTACCACACGTGCCTGCAAGTACGAAAGTTGATTAGAAAACAAATTGATGAAGAGAACAAATCGACATTTATTTCCTCGGATAAATCGACATCGGCTTCAATCGGAACAGCCTGAGAAGAAGATGCTCCAGGATCTGAGAAACGGCCTCTTGATATGTTCTGCGTAGGAGCTGCTTGGGACGTTCCAGGTTTCATCGACAGAGAGGTTTGCCGATTCTTCTTCCCTTCGCTCTTGCATCTAATCAAATGTGGAGTCAATAAAGATATAGATGCCGATGGATAGGTTCAAGGACGAACCTGCGGCTGAGTTTCGATGTTGATGTCTTCTGAGGCTGTGCCAGCTGGTGTCTGTTGAGTACCAGTATTGAGTTCCTCTGAAGCCAGAGTTGTTGCGTCTCGATGCCGATTTCTTGTGAGGCAGTGGGTGGCCGCTGATGTTTGTTGAGCAGTTCCCGTATCGTTTTCGCGATGGGTTTCAGCTTCTTCGAAGACCTCTTCAGAATGGGCCTGAAAATAAGATAAAGGTTAGTTGTCGATGCTGATGATTAAACCATGAAATTATGGTGATAAAAATAATTACCGGGCTGCTGGGAGGAGTTGGTGCGTTGCTTGGCTGTTTCAGAAGGGCTCTATGACGCTTGGCTGCCATTTTGGTACTCCTAGGCTTTCTTTTCGTCCCAGAAGTCTGACCTTTGAGGAATTGAGCCGGTGTTGGTGCATCAGAACCGATGACAGGTTCTGGATGAGGAGCAACGTACAAAAATGCCGATTCCACTGTTGCTTTCTGTGGGTGCATCTTCGGCATCAGACTGCAAAATAGAAGCTACAGTTAAAATTTTGTCGATGAGAAAGATAATGAAGGTTGAGATCGGTTACCTCTCCTATCGGTTCAGGAAGCGGAAGATGAAGGATGCTGTGTTGGAACAGTGGAGATGCTTGGACCATTCTGCCCACCATTGTCTGAAGAGCTTTGTGCAAGAGGGAGCCAGTGTGTGTTGTCGATGTGGCCGAGGGGTAGATTCTCAGTCAAAACCAAATAGCCAAGAATACTCCAATGTCGATTCGATGACGGCACGAGCTTTGACCTTATCGGCAATAAAAGAGACTGGAGGAATCTGGCCGAGACCCATTTGTCTTGCAGCAAATGAAGGATTGTAGAATTCGTATGATGCTTCTGGTGGCCTAATGCATTCAATCCCGTCGGCAAGATGCAAGGCTTGACACAGGACACGAAGATGTTTGCCGATACTGCATTCTGGAGAGGATTGTCAGCTCGGAAAGTAAAGGGAATCTCAAAATGATCCATGATTTCAGGGTTTCCATATGGGAACCAATCGAGATGATCATCTTTGATGCCTCTATAGAAAGCTTTAAAAGTATGAAGCCAAGAGATTGGCATTCATTTTAACTCCATCTATCGATACCAAAGCTTCTCCCAATGAAGTGCATCGACGCCCAACTTGATTAGGGGTTGGGAAACTGTATGAATGCAAGTCTTGAAGTTCCATGGCTTTATAAGAGTGCAAGGTGAGCCACATCTGAAGGAACCACCATGGACCACCAATATTGCCGATTGGAGTATCCTGCCAGAGCTTCTCGGCAACCTGATGAAGTGAAGAATAGAGGGCACCAAGCAGGTATTTGCCGATAGGCATTTCAGTGCCAGCTGCCAATCTTTCTGCTAGGTTCTGCAGATTGGATACAGGACCGAGTTGGGCTCCGCAGAAAAAAAGTGCTCAAGCCACATCGTCAGAAAAGCTGCATGTTCTTTATCTGTCACTGGTCCTGTGTTTCGGAAGGTGGTGATATATTTTTTCCATCCACCGATCTCTCTGACATCAAGCTTATGTGATGGCTTGACTTTCAAACTCTGAAGGCTTGCATTAGTGGATATATCCAGATCAGTGAGCATCTTGACGTCCATGAGGGTTGGAGTCATTGGTCCATGGCCAAAAAGGAAGGCATTCAGTGCGTCAGACCAGAGGTAGCAGGATGCCGATAACATTGGCTCATTCTTCTTCATATCGGCAAGGGTGAGTTCTAAACAGTGATCTATGCCCAGTCGCCCATATTGCCGATTTTGAAGCTTTCACTCTAAGGAACCATTCACGCCAGCCTGGGATTTCAGTGGGCCATGATCTGAAGCTGCCTGCCCATATCCCTAATGCTGCTGGTGATCTCTTGAAGGGCATTCTAAGGTTTCGCTGCAGATGAAGGTTATTGGATCTGGATCTCCCATGGGTCCTAAGAAACGATGTGTGGCGAGTTCTGTAGGGATCAAGGTCTGGTTTCGCAGTTCCCAGAAACAATGCAAATAAATCTAATCAAGCCAAGAGTCTAAAGGAAAATGGGGATGGCTTATAAATGAAGGGATCTACAGTACCTCAAGAACAAACAACCCTATCCTAGTTCAAGAACAAGAATGGAGCGAGAGATTGATACCTGGGGACGGCGGTAGAAGAAGCAATAAGCGGCGCCATTGCGGTGAAGAGGTACGAACTGGGAGATCCCGTGGAGCTTTTCCTTCTTGACTCTCCGAGAAGAACGCCGGAGTCGGTAGAGAGAGAGAGAGAATGGGAAGATGAAAGGTCGCGCCGGTGAAAGGAGGAAGAAGGATAGGTGTAGTAGATGGCATCTATTTATAAGATGGGACGTGCTGCAGGCGGCGCGAGATACGAAGGGGCACTGCAGGTGTGTTGAGTACGGCGCGAAGATCGAGGAGGCGCGAGAAATGGGGAAAACAATCCGGCGCATGGAGATTCCATACCCCGGCTTGGGGGGCATGTGTTAACACCAAATTTTGGCCCAGGGCCCGTTGTCAGTAGATGGCAGGGTGCGCGCCGGGTGGAAAAAGATTTTGTGCGAAGTGGTGGCCCACCGGAGATCATGAAGCCGAAGAAAACGTGCGCGTGTGCGTGTGGGTCCGTTTTTCTTTTGAGTTTCTTTTCCTTTTCTAGATTAAGAAAGGATTGACCGAATTGTGGTCAAGTAGTGGTCGTGTTTAAGTCCAAGTCGGACTCTTGCCTCGGGTGTTAAATATAAACCCAGGTGCTTGTAATCGAAGAACCAACCAATACAATCAACTTTTCGGCGCATCGCCACAATTTCTCGACGTGTTCCTCGTCGGTACCTGCGCCCATCGGGGCTCCGGCTCGACTGGATCTCGTCAGGTAAGCGCATCGATCTGATTATGTCGACTTGTCCATGATTAAGATTGATATGGCTGCTAGTTATCCGGTAATTTAGATCAATCTAGGGTTTACATTACGCGTCAACTGCATGGAATCGTTTAAGACCTGGTCCAATTCTTTGTTGCGGTTAGTTGACTTGTCCTCGCCGCAGCCTTGTTGCCGATTGCTGATGTCGATTTCTGTTTGATCTGGTTACTCGAGTCACGGTTAAGGTATTTTGTCGATTAGATCTGCTCTTGGTGATTGGGTAGGCAGTTTGACTTGTCCTGTCTGCTTCGCTTAGTTGACGTGTCCTCGGTGAAACAGTTGCTAAGGGTTAGATCTAGTTTACTGAGTACCTGGGACCGATAGTTGCCGATTATACTTGTATCTGCCGATCGTGTAGAGCAGTTTGACGTGTCCTGTTCTACTTCACTTAGTTGACGTGTCCTCGGTGAAGCGATTGTCAGTTTATGGGTATAATTAGTGATTACTGGTTTAATCGTTCTTTCGGGGTGTTTAGCCGATTGTTTACCACGTTCAGATCCATGCTTGCATGCCTTTAAATATCCTTTTGTTCCTGTTCAAGTATAGGCCTGAACCCCTTTTTGTCGATTGTCGATTTACCTTACTGTGTTGCTTGCCGATAGATTTTGCCGATTGCATGCTTTGCCGATTGCCGATTCTGATGCATGCCTTGCTTTATTTATCGCGCGAGTATTTATTGTTGCGACATGTCGATTCGTTTCTAGCCGACAGCTGGGTGCTTATTTTTATTATCTTTTATTCACTAACATCGGCTGCGGTTACGCATCGGCCTGTCCGGGGCTGATAGTCCGGGAATTTTACACGCTTTTACTTGTCTTTGTCGATTTGCAGGGAAAATCGACTGGCACGCTCCGGAATTCACCGCGTTCCAAGTTTTTGGTCCTGAACGGAGTTAAGCAAATCTCCCAGGCCACGTGTGCGAGCGGTAGAACACACATTTTACCGTCAACAGGCGCACAGGCAGGGGAATTAGCAGAGCTGAAAGGCACGGCGTCATTAATTAATTAGGTTGGCAGCACTTTCCACTTTTCACTCCATTCTTGGTCTGCCTCAGCCATATGGAACAGTGGGACGGCGACAGGAATTGCAGGACAATCTACCTGTAAAATGAAAATTCACACTAGACGGTTTAGTATATGTTTTTGAGATCATTGCCACCGTAGGATGATGCCGTGCTGCTTGCAATGGAAGCACTCAAGCACAGGGCATTTACGCAGGGTGGCCTGCATTCTTTTGCGGCTACATATCATATAGTGAGTTGCAGTTTTCAGGCTCATCCCTCAACGTCCTCTAATCCTTTTTCCATGACAGTCTTCCAGAATTTTCATTTTCAGTTGAAAAACAAAACTACATTGTTTTGTTTTGTACATACCCCCTCTAATTCAAATTATATGTCATTCTAAAGCTCAATTTTTTTTCTCACATTGCATGTCATTCTCGCTTTCCAGTACAGAGTTCACGAATCTGATGTACCCAGCTGCGACCATATATAGAGAGAAGGACTTCTGAGCGCGACATCGCGGAATTGTCGAAGTGATGTATACGCTAGTGGACTTTGAATACTCCAGTGAGGTCAATAGATCACACCGTGGAGTCAGAGCAATAAACACGGCAAATGAGTCTAGAGGACCAAGCTGTCTCTCCCGGCGGCGCTAGAACTTTTTTTTTTTGCAAGGCCGGCGGCTAGAACTTTGACAAGTTCAAACAAATGACGATGCTATTTTTTTCGTCTTCAGTCAACAAAGATCGTTAGCCGTCCAATAGTGATACGTCGGCTGTGCATCGCCGTCTCCCTTTCGCCACACTGACGAGTCACCAACTCCACCACTTGCCACGCCGTTGGAGGGAGAAAAAGAGGCGCACAGGCAGGGGAATTAGCAGAGCTGAAAGGCACGGCGTCATTAATTAATTAGGTTGGCAGCACTTTCCACTTTTCACTCCATTCTTGGTCTGCCTCAGCCATATGGAACCGTGGGACGGCGACAGGAATTGCAGGACAATCTACCTAAAATGAAAATTCACACTAGACGGTTTAGTATATGTTTTTGAGATCATTGCCATCGTAGGATGATGCCGTGCTGCTTGCAATGGAAGCACTCAAGCACAGGGCATTCACGCAGGGTAGCCTGCATTCTTTTGCGGCTCCATATCATATAGTGAGTTGCAGTTTTCAGGCTCATCCCTCAACGTCCTCTAATCCTTTTTCCATGACAGTCTTCCAGAATTTTCATTTTCAGTTGAAAAACAAAAACTACATTGTTTTGTTTTTGTACATACCCCCTCTAATTCAAATTATATGTCATTCTAAAGCTCAATTTTTTTTCTCACATTGCATGTCATTCTCGCTTTCCAGTACAATTTCTCTCTATCTCTCTTCACTCTTGATCGTTTTCTGTGCGCTCTCTACTTTTTCAATTACCTTTAATTCCCATGCCCGAGTCTATAACGAATTAGGGCAACCACAATGTCGTTGTAAACAATGTAAAGTGATCAATTGTGAGAGAAGTCAATGGGCAGTCCATTGCAAGAGGAGTCCTTATGCTTTTTGACCGGCTAGAAGGCCATTTAAAAGAATATTTGTAAAATAATGAGAAGAACATTGCCATGCAAGTGACCAGGGAGGAAGAGAGCTAGGGACGGGTGATTATTTTTTTCTCTGGTCAGACATATCTTGCTCCATTCACATTGTGAACCTGTCCATAACTAAGGACACCCTCCTGTGGGCTCTATCTATCTAGACCACTTTGCAATTTCACATTGCGCTTGCTCTTAATATGGCATAGAGGGAACCTAGAATGTAAGATGAAGAGTAAAACGTATGGGTTGTCCTATTATTTAACGAGAACTTCTGTAAACTATAGTGATGGTTCGACTTAGCACTGGTGTTGTATTTAGTATTTACGGCTAAATATTCTTTTAGTTGTAGGTGACATTTCTAACGACCGTGAGGGGCTTCTATAGTGACTCTACTATATTTCGCAAAAAATAAGAATAGTTAGTTTGGTTATGAGATATATTGCTTTAAATGTCTCTTTTAGTGTTGTCTGATAAACCTCGTTGCACTGTCAGTAGAGTCCTAGTGTTAGTTTCAGTTTCGTCAGTCATTCAGTTGAGTCAGTCAGTTAGGTCGGTTAGCTAGTCTTTTGCTTTGTCCTAGTCTTGAGGAGCAGTGGTGATCACGGCAGTGTGCTGCGTCGTGTGATAGAGTCAGGGGCCACTATGGCCTGTAATGCCGGCTTAATCGGAGCCACTTAGCATGTACTTAGGACTATAAATAAAGGAGAGAAAAACCTGAAAACGCAGCAGCTTCATCGCAGCACCAAACCACTTGTGTTCGTGTGTGTGTGTTGTGAGAGAGTTGTGAGTGAGAATTGCCTGATTTCGGCAACATTTAGAACACCGTTAGTTGGCAATAACTTATCAGCGTGGCAAGATCTAGTAGCTAGAGATATGAACGCTCAACTTTTGGATCAACAATACATGTTTTTTTGGTTTATGATCAACACGGGCCTTCCACAGTTCGTTCTGTCCAAAAAACATTAGATGATACCGGTGAAGAAATTAAAAATGCCTCTAAAGGTTGAAATCTTCATGTGGTATATGACAAAGGATGCCACTTTAACCAAGGAAATTTAGATAAACGGAGATGAAAGAGAAGTATTTAGTCTTGTTTGTAATCTTAATCAATTAGTACAACATATTTTCTTTGATTGCCATAATGCTAAATTCATTTGAAGATTGATACAAGTTTCTTTTATCATAACCTCACTTTAAAATGTACACCAATGTTCGACTCCCACCACCTACAACAGTTTTTTAGTTCAACCTGCGTTAAAAAAAATGAAATTTGATTCAGACTGAAAGTTTTGGTAAACTCCCTGCAGTAATAGAGTTTGTGTTTCAGT
Source organism: Eragrostis nindensis (assembly GCA_012490785.1). Classification (NCBI taxonomy): domain Eukaryota; kingdom Viridiplantae; phylum Streptophyta; class Magnoliopsida; order Poales; family Poaceae; genus Eragrostis; species Eragrostis nindensis. The sequence goes on from JAAXCT010003821.1 coordinate 9,319, forward strand.
GCTGAATATTTTGCCAAATGCGTTCATAGTTTGGCAATGAGGCCTTGGTATTTTGGCAAATACGTTCATAGTTTGGACCTAGTGTTTTTCACAACAAACTCTAAACTTTTTGGAAACTAGATGAAAATGTTTTGCAAATAGCTATATCATAAACATGAAAATTTAGAAAAAGTGAAATCTGAGTTTCAACTGCTCAGAATGTTTTACGTCAACCTGTTTTTATGAGAAACTCGGTATCTTTTTTCATTTTCTTTTTGCAAGGGATCCTATTTTCTTTTTTTTTGAGAGAATTCCTTTTATGCCATTGAAAATTTAGGCCCTGTTTGGATCCAAGGTACTAATTGTTAGTTGAGTAATTTTTAGTCCCTGAGACTCCAAACAGAGGAACTAATAGGTGAGACTAATAGTCCATCGAGGGACCAATAGTAATCCTATTAGTCAGTCCAACCCAACTAACAGGGACTAACGATTGCAACAAAAGATGAACAGAGCTGCCCCTTATCCTTTCCAAAATACACGAACTAACAATTAGTCAAGGGCATAATAGGCATTTCCTGCTGGGTTGTGAATAACTTTTAAGTCTGTAGGTATAATGACTTTTCAATGTAATTACAACTTACTCGTAGTTAATTTCAACTTACAAAGCTAATGAGTTGATGAAAATACAGCGCATTCGAGTTATAAACAAGCATTCGAGTACCTTTGATCCGCTACTTTTTCTTTGGAAGAAGAAATAGGAAAATAAACCTTAATAGTAAATTCTCTAGAATCTTATATTGTGCATATAACTCTTGTGGAATCATTATTTGTTGCTCATTAATTAGTTGCTGGGGATGTAAGGTGAGTAGAATGTGGTGCCGTACTCTTCATACAAAAAGTAGTATCCAATATTTTCCCACATAACTAATGCACCATATATCTTCTCATGCACAAAGTAGTGTACGTAACACTTAGATTTCCACTAGAAAGATGATCTAACGGCTGCCAGCAATGTTACTGACGTGGGACATTTTCACCTCGCAGGAACGCAACCGCATTGGGAAAAGAGAAGATGGTATGGTACACACAAAAATTAATTTCAGGAAATCTTGGCCACTATAATAACATTAATTGAATAGATATAGTAACATTAATGTCCACCATATCCAAGCTAGAAATGGAGATCGAGATATAGATGAAGATATAGAGATATACCTTTAAAATATTACAAGAGTGTTGTGCATCTATATAACAAGCACAAGCAGACACACTGTAATGAGAATATACAAAGTTCTACAGAAAACTACCTTCGTCACGAAAGAGGCTCCTTATTTCTCTTACTATTACCACTCATGCGCTCGTGAAGAACGGAGGGACAAGGATTACGTATTTGATTGCCGCACTTTTCCTCTTTCTTGCGATCATACCTACCACCATTCCATCCTGTCAAGCTCGTGTCGTTGGTAAGTATCCTTCTCTTTTACTTGATCTATGATGTTTGATATTAATTGAGCAAAATTTCATTCATCTTCTTTCGTAATGTGTTCGCGTGTGCAGAACGATCACCGCCTCCGCCGCCATAACATTTGTGTGCTACCTTTTGAGGAGGAAGTATGTACCACTCTCCGTCTGTGTCGCAGAGTGCGAAAGATTAGGCCATACACGAAACCTTGCCCACTGTCCCGAAGGCCCTAATACTGATGATATGTGCTGTTGCAAAAAAAACAGACATTAATTACAATGCATCCATTTGTTTGGCGCAAAATCAATAAGCGTGCCTTTCAGCTATCAAATGCATGCCTTGTGTATTACCCTATGCGAACAAATGGTATGCTGAGTAATGACCATACGGGGTTTCCCTTCTATAACACGTTATAATTGAACACCACACAAAGAACATATAAATTCTCATGTTCAGTTTCTTGGAATAAACTTGGACCGGAATGGTTCAAAATCCCTGCCATTACCAATCTGCAGTAGAGTGGCTTTGATATATCAATCTTCTCTTAACAAAGAGAGGGTGTCATCCAAATAGGAGGCGGGCAATCCAGCCATGGATGGAGAGGCCAGACGCCCCGAGGTTCTCCATGGTCCCGGTCGCAAAGCCCCCACACACCGATGTCGCGCCGCCTCATCGGCGAAAGGAACGTGTCGCTATCGATGTCGTCGGTGAGGTAGGCGCAGTCCCGCTTCGACGACAGGGGTGCAGGGAGACGCTCGATGGGAAGGTACAGAGAGGAGCTGCGCCCCAGGAAAAGTGCGCGGTCACCAGGGCCTGCCAGCGCTTCTCCGTCCTGAACCGAACCGTGTCAATCTTGAGTATCTCGATGTCAGTCGTGGTCACGTACTTTCCGCCGCTGTCACGGCACCGGTCACGGTCGGCCGGAGATTCCCCGGACCTGCACTAGCGCCTCGTCACTACCTACCAAAGAGGACGCCGCACGGCGCGCGCGGGGACAAGGTACGGATTGGCCGCCTCATTGACGGTGAACAGCCAGCCATGTGCTGACGTCCCAACGGTGAGCCGAGCGTGGTTGCTTTCGAGGAGGTCATCACGCGGTCGTCGGCACGCCGCGGCGACATACTCTCTACTCTCTTGTTGACGCCATTGACTTTTTTCGTTATGTTTGGCCATTCGTCTTATTCAAAAAAATTTAAAAAATATCACATAATTTGTTATGATTTATTTTACAATTAAAGAAAGTTGAAATATATTATAACTATAACTTTGCATGTTTGAACTAATATTTTGAATAAGTCGAATGGTCAAACGTAACGAAAAAAAGTCAATGGCGTCAATAATTTAAAACGGAGGGAGTACTTACAGCAGACAGCTGGGGGCCTGCCGTGGCGTGGGGAGGCACAGAGCGCGGAAGGAAGTGTAGGCGGCGCGCCAACAAGTGGAGCACATGTACGAACACCGTCCTGGATGATTTCAAGGACCTCCATGGACGCCATGGCTGATAGTAGGAGATCTGCTGGCAGCGCAGACCGGTCCCTGTAGTCGGCAGTTTCGATGGCTCCTTCCGTCGAAGGCTTGTGTGCGCCGGGTATCGACGTAAGCCTAGCTAGCGAGTTGGAGTCCGACTCTTGTCCTGGCCTCCTTATAAATACGAGGAGAGAGGTGCTGTTGAAACCTATCACGATATGAACGCGACAAGCTCGCGGGGAAGCAACGAGCAGCGGCGGCGTGTGCCAATGCCCAGGCAGCCACAGACCCACAGTGTTGCAACCATGAGGAGGAGCGGCTTTGGCTAAACTTCGTCAACAAACATCGTGTCTCCGGTGTGTTTGTGATCTTGCATTGTTCGTCTTGGTAGATTTCTGCTCGTGCAGATAGACTGTTGATTCTGAACAATATATAATCCGAGTGCTGAGCGCTACAATGAGAAACAAATCCTAGTACGTACGTATATATCAAACTGGATCGGAGTCCAACAAATCCTACTCGGTGGCAGCCCGCGCACGCGCAGCTTTCTCCCTCTAAAAGGACCGCGTCGTGCTCGTCGATTCCAACAACTTCCCCGCGTGTGCTGTGTGCGAATCTGCGGGGTATACGATCCATGGAAACATCAGCCGCCGCCGCCCAGCAGGGCTGGTCCACACTGCCGGCGGACCTCCTGTTGATTGCCATGTCGTCCATGGAGGTCCCCGACGTCGTCCGGTCCGGCGCCGTGTGCGCATCCTGGCGCGCCGCCTACGCGCGCCTACGCGCCCTCCGCCTGCCCACGCCGTGGCAAGCCCCCTGCCTGCTGTACTACGCCCGCGACGCCGAGGCCGCAGCGGTGGCGGCAGGGCGACGCTCTACTCGCCGTCGACGAACGCTAGCTTCCGCGTGCCCTTACTCGACGACCCGAGTCTTGGCGGCGTCATATGCTCGGCGGCGCACGGCTGGCTCTTGGTCACCGACGGCGCCGCCAACCCGTGCCTCCTGAACCCGCTCACAGGCGCCCGGGCCGCGCTTCCGCCCGTCACGACGCTCGAGCGCGTCAAGGGCAGCATCGTGCACGAAAACGGCGTCGCGTACGACGTGGACTTCTCCTTGAGCCCACCAGGGGCGGAGACGCAGCGAGTCACGGCGCGGCGGGCGCGGAGCTGGATGTACCACCAGGCCACCGTCTCCTCCGTCCCCGGCGCGGATCAGGACTGCGTCGTCCTGCTAGTCCACATGCCGTACAAGGAGCTCTCGTTCGCCAGGCCCAGCGTCGACGACCGGTGGACGTTGCTGTCCGGCCTCCGTCCAATCGACCTTCACCACCGCGGCTACTTCGACAGCGTGGCGTACAGCGAAAAGGACGGCCTGTTCTATGCGCTGCGGACCACCGGGTCCGTGCACGTCCTGGACCTGAACCGCCGCGGCACGTCGTCGCCGGCAGCGAGGCCCTTGGTGTGCACGCTGCGCAGCTTCTGGTCCAAGTGCACACCCTACCTTGTCCCCGCGCCGTGCGGCGGCCTTTGGTGGTGACCAGGCGCTGGTGCAGGTCGGGGGAATCTCCGGCCGACCGTGGCCGCGGCAACGATGGTGGCAAGTACGTGACCACGACGGACATCCAGATGCACAAGATTGACAGGGTTAGGATCGGGATGGAGAAGCTGGCAGCAGGCCCTGGTGACCGCGCGCTGTTCCTGGGGCGCAACTCCGCTCTGTACCTTCCGATCGAGCGCCTCCCTGCGCCTCTCTCAAAGTGGGGCTGCGCCTATCTCACCGACGACGTCGATAGCGACACATTCCTTTCGCCGATGAGACGGCGCGACATCGGTGTGTGGGACTTTGCGACCGGGTCCATGGAGAACCTCTGTGACGTCTGGCCTGTCCATCCATGGCTGGATTGCCCGGCTCCTATTTGGATCACACCCTCTCTTTGTTAAGACAAGATTGATATCAAAGCGACACTCTAGTGCAGATTGATAGTCGAAGCACTATCTGTAGCTTCAATGTTTTATTTACAGGATTAAGTGAACAACGCAGATAACTTGAGAGCACTAAAATGGATTTCTTCCTTAAATAAATATAAAAGCCACTAAGTATTGTGCCAGAAATGACTGAGCTGGGATGAATATAACAGTACACACTACTTAGGGCACAAGCAGAAACAAGTAAAGTTTCCTTTCCTACCATGCTAATGATTAGGTTAACAGGAATTACTACAGCACTAGTCAATCTGAGAACATCATATTTAACGTTGCAGAATTAGATCTCAGAAAGCAAGCCACTATATCATGCACATATGCCCAAAGAGCACTTAAATAGCACCACTTGACATTTGATCCACAACAGTTCATTCAGAAGGAAAGCAACGTACTGAATACCTCAGGCTGTCCTCCGCCGAACCAGAGTTCATTCATGAGAGTGAAGCGGGTAATTCAGAAGGAAATAACCATGATGAACAATCAACTTGCCATCTAATGCCCAAAAGGTGGTTTTCTGGTATTTGCAGCCGCAGAAAACGGTGCCAATGTGCCATTGTACCATCTCTTATGTTCTGCACAAAAGGTTTACCAGGATAGAGGCAACTATTTATGAAAGTAGTTAAGATCATCTTCGACTCACACAAAATTACACTCTGCTGGGACTGAAAAAGATACAGTCGCCATTCAAGCTGTCGACCTCAATGAATATGAAAAGGTTTTTGCTCAAGTCCACCTCAAATACACAAACCACAAATGTTGCAGCAACCTTCAGCAGCCCAAGTTTGTCACTACTAGCAATAGTTTTCCAAGCCACTCTTCACCTCAGACAGCTCAGCCGCACAACGTTCAATGAGAGAAACTTTCAGAAAATTCTCGCTTACTCTTTGATCTTAAAGGCAATATCATTGAACTTATTGATGAATCCACCATTGTAAACGCATGATGAACTCATTTCAGGCCACCATAGAGCAGTAGCGCATTTGCTATGAACCGACATTGCAGCCACGATGCAGTTGGAACCAGAGTCTGCTCAAGCAGATAAGAATCTTAAAGCCACCTCACAGAACAATACAGTTGCTATGTATCATTCCTGGGCAGGAGGTGCCATCACCACATTCGAGTTCAAACAGAAATAGTGTGGTATGGCCCCTGCATAACTAGAAACAGGCTAAATTACACATCAGCTAAATACTAAATGAAGCTAAAGTTAGACAGGCTTCACGCCTCAGAAATCAGACATAAAACAGCAACATGCACTTATTTCAGTCAGACAGAGAGCATCATCCTGCCTGCTGCTAAGCAGCTTGCACTTCTGAATCATTCGGACAAGCAAGGATTAGAGTTGATCGAAGTTCATTCAAGAGGAAACAACCATGTTGGATTCATCAGCATGCCATCCACTGCCCGAAGCTTGTCCTCTGATATTTCTGCAGCAAATGGCCCCATTGTACCATCTCTAATGTTGTAGAAAAATTATCAAATGGAGGTGCATGTTTTGCAGTGTGAGGCCACCATCGATGAAGTAGATGAGATCACCTTTGACTTCATCATACTGACACGCACGAAATGACTTGCTGCTGCACGGGCTGATGAAGATGCAGTCTCCATTCAAGCTGTTGATCTCAGTGAATTTGAATGGATTGGTGCTCACTTCAAATACCCGAATCTTACAAATGCTGTGCCAGCCTGTGGCAGCTCCCAAGTATGTGACAACCAGCAACAATTTCCCACGCCACTCTACTATGTTCCACCTCTGTCCATACTTACTATTGACCTCAGGCAGTTGGGCCACACAGCGCTCAACGCGTGAAATCATCAGGCCACTGTCATCTTCCGAGATCTCAAAGACAAAGAGGTTTGTGGTAACCTTGCTGAACATGTAGAGCTTCCCCTGGTACAAGGCGATATCACTGAACTTGCTGATGCAGCCGCCATGGCAGACACACCACGACGTCATTCCAGGTCGCCAGAGGGCGAGCTTAGCTGTGCTCCTGTGCACGGAGACGGCAGCCACGAGGCACTTGGAGCCGGACTCAGGTGAAGCGGACAGCACCACCTTGCAGAACGACATCACGTACTGCGCGGCGTTGACTGTGCAATGCACCACACCAGAGCCATTGACAATGGGGAGAGATCTGCTGTAGGCATCCATGAAGTGGGTGTCTGTAGACGGAGGAGGGAGACGAACAACTTCACGAGAGAAAGCATTCATCAGGAAGCACCGGCCGTCGCCAAAGTACCGACCTTTGTTGAGCTGCACGCCAACGAGCCACCCTTCGAAGGAGCCGACGCAACGGACGTCGCGTGCCGCCGTCTCCCCAGCAGGCAGTGGGATGCGGCGGCGGCGCGTGCCCGCCATGGCCCCGTCAGCGCAGAAGCTGGCGACCGCGAAGTCGGCGAGCACGAGCAGGGGGAGGGGCGGCGGCGGCGACCGGTGGAGGCGCGCCGCGGCGCGCCACGCGCGGCAGACGGAGCGCAGCCTGGCGCGGTCCTCGAAGCGGGGGAGGCGGCCCGCCACCACGCCGAGGATGTCCACCGGGAGGTCCCGCCACGACTGGTGCGGCTCGTGGCCCGCAGCGTCGAGCCATGGCGTCTCAGGGGGCGGTAAGCATTTCGTCGAGCACCTTGCCTGCACCACGTCACCGACGGCCCTGACAGCCTCGCCCAGTGACCGCGAGGGAAGCGAGCATTGCGAGCTGGGTCTCGCCTCCAGCCGGAGGCTCCCTTGCCGGAATCCATGGCCGCGGGGAAATAGGTGCGGTGCCGGGGCTCCTTGCCCAGATGAGAGCTCCTTTGCGCCGGTGGCTATTTCGGATTCTTTCGGCACTTTCAAGTTCGCTGCTACACTTGAGAGCAAAGCTGGCAGCTGCTAGGCCCTTCTCACTTCAGCTACTGTGCCGATTATTGGTCTGAACTGAAACGTGGCCATGGGCGCGGGCCCCTGTCGCTGAAGCGATGCCCTTCTCTCTTCATTTTTGGCCTCTTTGTAACCAATTTTTTCGAATTGCCGTAACAGGGGAAAAAAGTAAAAACTCATAGTTTTAGACTTTAGGAAACCTATTAAACCATGGGGAAAAAATTAAGTTAAAAAAAGTTTACTTGGATGCTTTGGAAGAAATCATGGCTATTTCATACGTATATACTCCCTCTGTTTCACCGCCAAAAAAATTTTTTTCTAGTTCTTTCAACATCAACCTTCTAAGTTCTAATAGCAGAGGAAAGGAAAAATGTACTTGAGCTCCAATAGGAACTGGAAACACGAGGTTAGTATGCTAGATTTTAGTTTGTGAAAAAAAAATGTGATCTTAGTATGATCCTATCCTGTGAAATTCCTTTACACTGCCGTTTATAGAAGACTTAAATAAATAGGGCACCAATCCCACCAAGAAAGGCACCGAAAATGGGACCGATTGAAACCACACCGAAACCACACCGTCTACTATTCTCCTTCGCTTTCCAAATAGGTCTTCAGTCTTGCTTATGAACGACTGCTTAGTTCAAATGTCACAAAAGATACACTAATTTGTGCGACTGATATAATGCATCCTTTTGTTTCTGACGGTTGGACAGAGAAATGTGCTAGTATAACATTGTGGAAGAATTAAGAACAGAGTTACCTTGAACAGTGGAACTTTGCCCAATGCACTGAAAAAATTTTCGCCATCAGATTACTTAGGCGCTCAACATGGTAACTGAAGTATCATTTCCCATACAGTGCACGAAATTTACTAAACTTTTAACACTCAAAAGGAAGCAACAGCAGAACAATAATTCTAGCAAGGTTCATGCGTCCAGTATTCCAATCACAAACCAGCCACATATTAGGTACATGAAAGAAATAAAATAATATATTAAAATACCATGAAATTCTCCAATTCACTACTGCATATTTATTGATTGCAGAACTCGAGTTCCACACAATTGCATTCTCCCTCACCACATATACAGAAACTTGGGAACAAAATACATATAACTGTCCGACAAATAGAGTGACTTATAATGCATTACACCACAGTATTCAGAATCTTTAGCAGCCCAACCACCTAGAGTAGATTTACTCCTACATCACATCACTCAGGAGGAAACAACCATACAGGGTATCGAATATCTTTGTCATCGTCTGTGCCCCAATGCCGTCTGGCGATGATGCGAAGGGCTTCTTCACACCATCTCTCATGTTGTATACGAAATGACCACCAGTCCAAGGGTTCCTAAAATCAGGAAGAAAATAGATATGGTCACCTTCAACTGTGTTGTACAAACCGGCTGGAAAGGATTTGTACCGCCTCCACCCAACCAAAAAAAGATACAATCACCATCAAAGCTATGGATCTCAGTGAATCCGTAAGGGTATGTCCTAAGTTCCAAAGCCAACACTTTGACTTCAAGAATATTGCGATTCAGATCAAAACTATCATATCTCCTGATGATTAGTAACAGCCTTCCACGCCATACCACCATTTGCAGCATGAAGCACGAATCTTGAAGGGGTTAGGGAAAAGGTCTCAGTGGCGCAACGCTCAACACGAGAGACGTTGAACCCACCATCATCCTCCTCAAATTTCTAAGAGAGGAGCCATGGGCTGAACCTATGAAGCAAGTACAGCTTTCCCTCATAGAAGGTGAGATCTTTCGGACCCTGGATGCCATTGCCAGTACAAGTAAGCCATGACGTCATACCAGGACGCCAGAGAGAATTCTGATCCAGCAGGGCTGAAAGAGGAAGCAGCCACAATAAACTTGGACCCCGGGTCAGGTGGGGCAGACAGTACCACTTGGATGAGTAACGCTGCATGTTGGTCAATGGCTTTACAATGAACCTTACTGGTGTCGTTGATGACCGGGAGAGTCTTCAGGGTGTCAGAGAAACGGCTGGAAGCGCCTGGACGTGGTAGACGGATCACCTCATGGGAGAAAGCATTCACCAAGAAGCACTCAGAATCTACGTAATAACCGAGAACGGGATTCACTTTGCGAGTCACACCCACAAACCATCTTCCAGAAGAACCCACACAACTGATATCATCCGCCGCCAGTCCCTCAGGCATCATGCCACGCCGCACGGCGGTCATCGTCCCCTCAGGGCGCAAGCACGAGAACCTGAACTCGGGCAGCAGCAGCAGGGGCAGCGGCTGGGGCAGGCTGTGGCCCTGAGCAGCAGTGTGCCAATGGCGGCAGACGGACCTCACGGCAGCACGATCTTCGTGGCAGGGCAGGAGTCGGAGCACGACGCCAAGGATATCCTGATTAACGCTCTCCCACAGTGACTCCGGCCGCGGTGTGATCTGTGTCTTCTGGGGACATCCATCGAACACGTCGTCTGCACGATACAGCGGCAGGGCGGGCGTGAGTCACCAGCGATACCTGGCAAGAACGTCACACGCAAGACGTGAGATTTCGGACTCACCGGCCGTGCCGATGCCGGAATCCATCGCCCTCCGGGAGCTGCGCGGCGTGGTTTCTTGATCCCACGACGACATCTACCCAAGAAAGCGGCGCACTGGCGCAGTGCCGCCAAACAAGAACACGTTAGAATCCAACAGGTTAAGATTTCTTGTTTGATGGACACGAGTCTAAACTGCTTACAATTCAGAGACGAACTGCGACGAGATGCTATGGCGGTCCCGAATTGCTTCAGGTCCAGGAAGGGGAGGATGATCAGCTGATCGCCGTGCGCGCTCGCGGCGGCGGCGGCCAGCGGCCCAGCACAGCCGGCACAGGAGGTCGGTTTGGTTGGTTTCCACCGGCTATTATGGACTGGGCCTAGTATGATACGTAGTTGTGGCCCACTGGTACTGGGCCTTTCCCATTTAGTAGTTGGTTTAATGATTTTCGCTTTCATTTTTCAAAAGAAAGAATCACTTCTTGCTTTGTTCGATAAGTAATTTATCCTTCAGGTGAAAGGGGGCTTGGCCTAGTGGTGACATCCGAGTAGCACCTCTCAGGTCCTAGGTTCGACTCCCTATGGGACCGAATTTTCAAGGATTTAACGGCATTTGATGCTCATAGGGGTAGGGTTTGCGTACGTGTGTTCATAGAGGTGAGTGTGCGTGCGTTGTGAGTGTTTGAGTTGTACTGTGTAATCTCAAAAAAAAAGTAATTTATCCTTCAGAACAGGTTGGGTTAAAGCGCACGGATTGATAGATTGTCCCTTTTTTTATCAGCATGTGCTTGTGAATAAACTCAGAAGCTGATAATTGATATTCTTACCCATTGGCCACTACCGATAGATTGAAGTGATGAAACAGAAGTTACCGAGAGAGAGTGTGATAATAAAGGGGGATCCTGTCATCATTGATAGAGAAGATGGAACTCCAAATCAACCCATTGGCTAAAGTTCAAGAGCAATGCTCTGCACCTATGCTGTTATTATATACCCCAATCCATTATCATCAAGGACGACCATACAGACTGAACTACTCTAAATTACGAAGAAAATTTTATGAACAATACCGCGTGCAACTCATTCCTGTAATTTTTAAAAGAAAAAAAAAATTATCATAAACTCCAAATCTATTAGTAGCTAAGTAAACCGAAAAAAAATAAACAGAAGAGGTTGAAGTGCACAGCAACTCCACAGGTTCTAGGAAACATAAATTGAACACTTTTAGTTGATAATCATTGCATCGAGCTTAAAAGCATAACATTTGAACAGTTTAAGTGCTACGAGTCCCTAAAATGATGATACAGCAGTACAGTGGCTCTTGGTCCACAAAGACAGAAAGAAAAGGCTACAACCATGGCTTGCAAGAGAAGCTGGTATAAAGGCATGTTGAGCATGAGACATATTATTAGCATTCCAGATTTCTCCCACAACTGTGCTATCCCTCAGCATATAGGATGATGGGCACGGCTTTGGGAACAAAATACACATCATTGACATTACAAATGGAGTCATAAGGTAGCATGAAACATAGCATTCACTTTTCAGAATCTAAGAGAGCAAACTGCAGCACCAGCCATCCAGTAGATCATATTTGATCCTGCAGCACATCATTCAGAAGGAAATAACCACACCGGAAGCCAAGGCTGTCCTCTGGTGTGCCAACAATGCTGCCAGGTCGTGATTCAATAGGAAATGGCCTCACTGCACCATCTCTCATATTGTACACAAATGCATCATGAGGGTTGATATGATCAGGAACAAAGTAGATAAGCTCATCTTCAAATCCATCATGCAGACCAGCAGGAAAGGACTTGCAGCCACCTGAGCCAACAAAGATACAGTCACTACCGAAGCCGTTGATCTCAGAGACTCCATAAGGTTTTGTGCTGAAGTCCAGTGCCAACACTCCAACTTTAAGGACATTGTGCCTTGCCTGGGAACCACCATAGTACCTGATGACCAATAACAGCTTTCCGCGCCACACCACTATGTTGCAACTCACAGCATCATTGTACCTAAGAGGGTTAGGGAGACGTGATTCAATGAAGCAATCATCAATACGAGAGACAGTGACCCCACGCTCATCCTCCCCGAGCTCAAAGGAGACGAGGCATGGCATGAACCTCCAGAGCATGTACAGTTTCCCATTGAGGAAGGCCATATCAATGTGCCCAGCAATCAAAGCATCCCGGCAGACATGCCAAGAAGTCATCCCAGGCCTCCAGAGGGCAAGTTCAGGACTAGACCCACGGAAGCCGAAAGCAGCCACAATGCAATCAGATCCTGATTCAGGTGAAGCAGATAGCACCGCTTTGTGGAGTAAGTACATAGAGCAGCGGTAGCCAGAATCACTCAGGCACGGCAGATGGACGACCTCGTGGGAGAAGGCATTCACCAAGAAGCATTCGCCATAGGCCTCTCTGGTGCCCACCAGCCACTCCCCAGAGGATCCCACACAACGGACATGATCGCCTGCCACCTCCCGCGGCATCCAGGCACGCCGCGCAGGTGTCAACGCCCCACGGGGAGACAAGCTCGCGAACCTGAACCTGGAGCACACCAGCAGGGGCAGCGGCGGGGGCACAGCATGGCCACGCGACACGGCGCGCCAGTGGCGGCAGACGGAACGCACCCTGGAGCGGTCCGCCATGCAGGGGAGGAAGCGGAGCACGACGCCCAGGGCGTCCGGCTGAAGGCTCGCCCACGGTGATGCTGGCTCGGAGTCAAATCTTGGCTTCTTCCCCTTTAGCCTTTCGTCGAACACCTTGCCTGCAAGAACCAGCCACCTGAGACACCGACACTCCGCAGCCAGCAACCGACACTCACAGACACGGGAAACGCACGCAGTACAGGGAGGAGGAGGGACTCACCGGTGGTACCGGCGCCGGAACCCATCCCCGCCGGAGACCGAGGGCCCCTCTTATCTGCCGAACCCGAATGCCCTAGCAAGCTGAGCCCAAAGAACTAGCAAGAATCCATCAGGTTCAGGATTCATGCTCGATGGATGAGAAAGTTGCGAACGATCTGGGGACCTGAGATCGATTGCAACCGCGATCTCGTTCCGCCTCAGGAGCCAGAGACGGTCGAGGAAGGGGATTCTTGAGGTTGAGATTCCAAGATTTTATTCTCACTCGTTTTTTTTTAGTAAAACTTGGCGGTGATTTCGGAGGATTGGGCTCTGTCCTCTTCCCCCTTTCCGTTTTTGGTAAAACTCAGCTAGTGGCCGTTCTCCCCCCTCTTCATTCATCAATAGAAAAGGATAAAGAGGCTTCAAAAAAGAAAAAGAAAAGAAAAGGATAAACAAAAATAAAGTTTTAAGTCAGTTCATGTTCGATTCAGAACTTTAACCTACAAATATCAGACCAAATCAAACTAAAAACTACATGCCCGATTCAAAATTTCAACTCAAAAACCAACATAGAATTACACTATGAAAGGGAAACTTATGAACGTCTGATCTAGTATTTGACAAAATGTTACAATTTTGAAAACAAAAAAGAAATGAAAGATCCTCAAATAAGAGTTCCAAACTTGGACAGTCTTCTTGTAAAACACCTCAAAACGTTATTGCAATGAGGCAACAAGTGTTTATCCAACAGCATAACATTATATATTGGGATTACAGGGTTAAAACGAACAGCTGATATGGTGAAGACAAGATTCCTTAACTAGGAAAGTCTCAACCGTCGATCTTGACAAGAGAAGGCGAGTAGCGGGAAAGGGACAACCTAGATTTGAAAGAGGATGAGGAAGGTGTTCGATAAGACAATAAGAAACAAGTAAAAATTTTCATTAAGCATTCAACAACATTTAAACAGAATGTATTTGAGAAACAATTTGGCTAGATGTAACAATTTCATTTCATATTTGAAGTTTCACTTAAAATATCATAATGAATCAAACTAAAATCATAAAGGCAAATATTAAATCGAAAAATCAAAGTTTGAGTTCACAATAGAAAAACTACACTAAAAAACCATTTTTTGCAAAAATAAAAAATCATTTTAAGTGTACATTTAAACTTTATCAATTGTCTTTCTGTTGACATCATGTTTTTGACCATGAAAAATCGAACTAGAAACAAAAATAGCGAAGAAAAGTTTCAAATAAAATATCCATGCTCAAATGATGACAACAGATTTGTATATTAAAAAATGGTTTCCACTAGCTAGGCACTCACTTTTACAAAGAAAGGAAACCAGGATCTAATCCCGAGATAA
>JAAXCT010003822.1:0-23809 GCA_012490785.1 Eragrostis nindensis
AGTGGAGTATCAACTAGCTAGCCGGCAAGTTCTGAATATATAGTTTTATACTGATGATGGCCTACGAAATATACCGCACTCATACTGTGGCACATATAAATGTACCACATAATCTGAGGACTGATCAAGATTAGCACGCGCGCAGCGCTTATGGTCTGGTCCACCGACAGCATGCATGTTAGTAAGACTTAGCCAGGTTTAGAAGCTACGCCGATGGGGTGTGTGCTCTGCTGTAAAGAGCCCTGTCAATATAAGTTGCATGACTTGCTGCACACTTTTAGAACTTAAAATTTTACTGAAAGTTTGATAAGCGAAAAAGTTTGCAATATACAAGCCAGTCGACGCGATTTCAGGCGGACGTGTTCATTGATCTCATTCATCAATCAGGTGGATATATAGATGAAAATTCAGGTGTGTTGTTACCCTTGACTAGTGACCCTACCCAGCCCTTACCACAGAAATGATCGTTCTTCTGATTACAGGAGAAACAAGGCTATGGAAAAGAAGCTAGAAAGCAGGCACGATTCGTAGGTTGCATCATGCATGGGGGCATCTTTGTCACTTTTCTCAGGAACAAGACATTTCTTTTAACCACACATTCTCTGACATCTCATGATTCTCAATGACTGGTACGTAGGAACAAACCATAGTCTATGCAAAGCACCCAGATTTCTTCCCCCAAAAAAAAAAAACTCTACTTTCTTAAAGTTGGCAGGAAATTTCCTCCTCGTTCCATGAGCTACATTTGAAAGGATCAGAAAGACGAAGATGCTTATCAAAGCACTGATGAAGATGCTACTGCAGACGAAGATATAACTGCAGTAGCTACTCCTGTATATTACGTTGTTGTGCGTACGTATATATCATTTTCGTGTAATTTAATTTCTTTGGCAAAGCCAAACAATAAACGGCCTTCAACACATAGTCTTGTTCTTATTACAAAATTTTAGCAATTATTGGTTACTAAACATGTTACTAACCATTATATCTTTCATCAGTTCCCCGAGTAGGCAATATATGGTTGGTAGATTTGTCATTTATCGCGGCGTGTGATTTCGAGGAAGGGCTAGGTCGCATGACTTGACATCGTCCAAGCCATGATGAGCCATGCATCAGACACGACGGCTGCATGGGGCCAAAATTCGTCGGCGACGTCGCGGATATATACGTCATTGCCACCTACACCAACGATGGGTTGGTTCGTGCGCAGCCCCCGGGCTCGTGTCCTTGTGGCGATCGAGGGCACGCAGCTATACAGTGCCTGCGCTAACATGCGTGAGGACTGACTAGAGGTACTGCCGTTCGTTACGAAGATCTAGTAGCTGCTGACAACAAGCAAGCTGGATTTGCAAAAGCCAAGTATACACAGACCGCCGCTATCGCGAATATATACTAACAACAATACCAACTAGATTCAAAAAAAAAAAAAAAACTAACTACAACTAAAACTGCAGAGAATGAAAATTCCAAGGATGCCTTCTCCGGAAGACACCTTCTCAACCATTGAATGAGGCTTGGAAGCACGTGACGCATCCATTTCTATGTGTTCATCTCAGTGCCCATCCATTCATTTGCAGAAATCATGATGCAGAATCCAAGGGCTAGGAGGAAGGTGCCTTCGGTTTTGTATGTCCGCTAAAATAAGCTTCAAATTCTTTTCACAAATGAAGCTCGTTGCTATGAAGTGCTGGGATCGCTTTGATCAGAATGTTTTCGATCATGGGTGGCAAAAAGACTGGGCCGAGCCAAAAGAGTAGTGCTACGACACGATAAAAGGTGTAGAGCTTAAGCCTCTTTGCAACATCATATGCCCACCAGCATCGTTTCCAAAAAAATATGTCCCCAACATTTGTGCCCATTAATCAGCTGTGGAAGATCAACCAACGCCAGCAGCAGTGAATGCTATCCTTTAATATATGAATAAGAAATCATGTTATGATCCTAATGACGCCAATATTGAGTCACTAAGGCATATTGGTATATCATTAATTAGCGAATTTCTATTCATGTGGTGATGAATTTTATATAATCAGCTCGTGCTCCATTGTCGGTTTTCTCACACAAACCCAAACATTGTCTTTCATATTTTTCTCTCTGTCTATTTTTCCCCTTTGTTTCATCATCAGCCTCATTGAATATTCAATGGTACTAATCAAAGAAAATTGAGTGGTGCACTACCTCTTATGAAAGATTAATAAAGGGTAATAATGTCGCATGGGGGTGGGGGGACACATGTCCTCCCATTTACTACAACTCTAAGTATTGTTAGGACATAGGTGATGAAGTAATAAGAAATGACACAAATAGTTTGATGTTGATAGTATATGTGATCTCATGTCTAACAAGGCAGTGACAATAGAAAAACCAAATACGTACGTATCGACCAAGGGGTCTTGGTTTTCTTCCACGGGATGACTTTAGTGTATGGCAATTGAAATATATGCAGTTTTACGTTCACTGCTATGATGTTGATATTTCATTAAAGAGATGCTTGAAGCTGATTGTGGCACTATCTCTAGCTAATATTGAAAACAACAAATACTTTTTCATGTTAGAAATTCAACTCATCTAATATCATGCGGAAGTGTTGGAACCATATGTCCTCCACCCACAATATTGGGTCAGACATGCATGGAAGGGCACCAATACTATTACATGTACCATCGTTAATTCATTTCACAGCGTAAAATATAAAGGGCTAGAGAATAAGAAAATGAGGACATGGATAAAAAAGAGATGGTTTTATTACTATTTTATTTTGAACCGAAGCGGGGAGATGAATGCATATAGTAGCACTTACAAAGGGGTACGCACTTACAGGGGACTATAAAATGTAAAATCGAAACTGCGCGAGTCCGATTCTGCTTGAGAATTATGGGACTACATCCCTAGATGATGATGACGATGATGCTTACTATCCATGTTGCTTCCTGCACGAGGGTAGCTTGCTTTTTTGTTTTTTTGTTTTGTTTTTTTGAGAGAGACGTGTAGCTTGCTAGTGGCTGCAGGCTGCGCCACGCGAGTTACCGTTGGCGCCATCGAGGATCTTTCAGAAAAAAGAACAAAAAAACGCTGCAGTCGGTGCACAAATAAGAACAGAGGAATCCGATAGTAACCTCAGCGCGCTGCAATATATTCAAATCATGTCTCCTTCCACTTAGTTTGTTGATACATTTCACCACGCCGGTTAACATTCCGATTTAGCACTTTTTCAGTTGTTCGCTGAATCGTCCAGGGGCGAACGCCTTGCAATGCAAACTGGAACGCGCGCGACGAAAAGCAGAACACCGGGAGCTTTGCCGTCTGGTGAAGAAGGGGAGAGGACCAAAACTGCATCGGCTCCGTGCCGCCACCTCCGCCATCCATTCACGCGGAGCTGGAGGCGGTGCTACGGCCGCTCGCCGGCTCCGTCCACCACGCACCGGCGCTGCCGCGGCGGGGGCATTCTCTGCGAAGGAGGGTGAAACCAAATCGACGAAGAGGAGCGATGGATACACGTCCGGGATTGCGAACATCAACGGCCATGGCGGCATGGCCGCGCCGGGGCGGCGAACTATTTGCAATTTGCCCCTTGGTTTGGATCGCGACTATTGATAGCTGCCGTGCGTCTCTGATCTTCATTACCTTCAGAACCAATCAGCTAGCAAGTGGCAACAATGGAGCTACCGACATTGGCATCCTTCCCCGCCATCGCGCTCGCCACCGCACTCTTCTAATCTTCTTCCTCGCAACCGTCCGCCGCCACGGGCGCAAACCCAACCTCCCGCCCGGGTCGCGCGTGGCCATGGCCGGTGATCGGCAACCTGCACCTGACAGGCCTGCTCCCGCACAGCTCCTTCCACGAGCTCGCGTCGCGCGACGGCCCGTTCATGTCTCTCCAGCTCGGCTCCGTGCCGGTGGTCGTCGGCTCGTCCGCCGCGACGCCGCCGTGTTCCGCCTCAAGACCAACGATCTGGCTTTCCTCGACCGGCTCCGCACCGCCGTCAGCCGGTACGTCTTCTACGGCCACGCCAACATCTCATCGTCGCCGTACGGCGCGTGTACTACTGGCACCAGGCGCGGAGGCTGTGGCAGAACGAGCTCTTCAGCCCGCGGCGAGCGAGCACGACCGCGTCGAGGAGGTGCGCTGCGCGCCATGCTCCGCAACATGTGCGCGGCGGCGGCGCTGTGAAGCTCAGAGACCACCTGCCGATGGTGAGCCCCAACGTGGTCTCGTGCCTGGTGCTGGGGAAGAAGTATGTCACCGACGACGAGCGGCCCGGCTTGACGACGCCGGAGGAGTTCCGATGGCTGATCCACGAGCTATTCGTGCTGATGGCCGCGCCGAGAGGAACACCAGGGATGCGCTGGTGAGACGGTGGTGATCGACGCGGCGTCGATAGTTTTTGTTTTGGGCGCGCGCCGTGCGTGTTTGCCCGCTCTACGCTCGCAGCCCCGTGGCCATCGATTGCCATGCGTGTCCAGCTGAGCTTGGGCCTTCGCCATGCCCAACAGCCGTTCGATCGGCTCCTTGGGTTCCACCTTCCAGCCGTGCACGAAGCTGCAGAGGCGACGTTCCGGCGAGCCATGGCAGGCAAGAAGCTGCAGAGGCGGCGTTCCTCGATCGTCACCCAGGGGTGCCGACCACCCTTACTCCAGCAGCTCCACACAAGTCGAGGAGCGGCGTTCCTCGATCGGTGTTGAGTAAGGGACGCCTGGAAAGACCTGGAGTACTCAGGCGAACCGCAACGTGAACTCGTGAAGCGGAGCCGGACCCCAGGGGCGGTCACTATTTCGAACAACGACCGGGCGCTCGCTATTTCAAATAGCGACCACCCCTGGGCACCCGAAGTCCGTCCAATCCGCTTTGTGAGGCCCAGATCAATCGCGGCGCGGGAGTCCTCTTCCTCGGCCGGACGTGTTTGTGGAAATGCCGCAGCCGCTCAGCTTCCCCTGGAGGAGATGGTTCCCTTCTCGCCGCAGCACCTGTGTGGACTTCGAGGCGCCGGCTGGCCAGCGTCATCAAGCGAGGTGATGCCTTGGCAGCCTTGATAGACGCAGCAGCTGGTCCACGCTCTCCATGGACCAGGGGTCGGCCGCAGCTGCCGGCGCCGGAGGCTCCTCGTTGGTCGCGCCGCGCATCTCCGCCACGCGTTCGGCAGTCAATGGAGGGTCCTGCGTTGCCTCGCTCCGCGGCTCGGCCTGCAACCCATGCCAGTCGGCGGCGGCACACACATAATAAACAGAGCAATCCAACAATAACCTCTCGGCCGCTATATGTTCAAACCATGTAGTATGCATCTTGTTGATCCGCTTCACCACACCGGTTAACATTTCATCTGCGCTGCGCTGCGCCTCGGTTCGTCCGCACCAAAGCTGTTGCCTGCACCACAGCCGCCGTTGCGACTGCGATCGATGCGACTTCTCTACCGCTTTACGCGTTTCCACGTCTTCTGCAACAAGTCCGTCAAGATCAGAGCGGACAGACGAACTGCTCTTAAATTTCAGTCAAGAGCTCGTGTGTTCTCTCCAAAGAAGATAAGAATCCCTCAGCGTTACTGCACGTCATTTGCACAGCACAAGAACGTACACGCGTGTGCCAAAACACAGTAGAGCTAGCGACGAATGCTGCTGACAACAAAGATCCATGTTTTATCGCAATTCATTCTTCGCTTCTAATCTACTTGTCGGCAAGCGCAACTCTCACGCTAATTCCATTGCATTGCAAGAACAGAGCAACCTGGACTCAACAAGTCAGTGACACCAACACCCTAGGTGTAGAGAATTACTATTCTATGCACTCAATATTTTCTAAAAAAGATATAGATCACAAATTACCGAATTGAGTGCACGCAGAATAACTATTCTACTATCTGGGTTTCTGATAACACTCTCACGCTAATTCGATTTTGACCCAACAGCCTAATTTCAATTAACTGCAGTGTACATAGCACTCATACACTCTATGTTCATCCTGAGCAAGAACAGAGCAACCTCGACTCAAAGTCATGAACACTAACACACCCTAGGTGTAGAATTACCTGAAGAAAATGATTACGAATTACTAACCGAGTGCAAAATAATACAAAAATATGTTAGTAATTGATGTTAAGTAACTGCTCGGGAAAAAATAAAGAAAAATTATTCAGTATTTTCTGTAGCTGATGATTTTTAACAATAATTTACTAGGTGCAGAATTAGAGTTTCTGATAGCTTGTGTGGTTGAGGCATTTGGTTAGCAGCCTTCCGTATGGGTTTGCTCCGCCTCTTACAAAAAAATCTCCTCGTGTCTCCCCATTCAAAACATAGGTATAAAGCTGACGTGGCCCTGTGTAAGGGTGAGGAGGGGGTCGTAGATTTTTTCGACCTGCGTGAGAAGATCTTTTTCATAGCAAAATGCTAAAAAGAGAGGGGGGGTGCTTACCCCTCCGCAAGTCGAGACACTGATTAAGAGTTTTGCCCGACGAGCCTCGCACTCGATATAGGATCTTCCAAAATCTAATACGCAACTCAATATTGATACATCCAAGCTGAAATTTGTGTGAAGTGTAGCACTGGCTATAGCTTTTTGATTGTGCTGAGCACTCCATACGTCGTTTCTTCGGATAAAAAAAGATTTAGGATATGTTTGTTTTGGGGACAAGGTGGAACGGGACGGAATCATCTCACTTTGTATTTAGTTGGAGAGATGAAATGGCCTCTGTTTTTAATTGGGTAGGAAGCTAAGAAGGATGAGGATGGAAGTCATTTCTAGAATTCCGATGAGCAAATTTCTTATTTGCCATCAAAATTTTGCAATTCTCTTATTTACCATTGAATCAATTTTTTTTTATCTGCCACTCCAATCACAATTTCGAATCAGTAGCCTGCACTCTGGAACCGCCGAGGCCCCTCATGACAATGAAGTACAAGGATAGCTATTTCCTCTATACACAAATATAGCGTTCATCTAGTTTTGTTCTAAGTTGAACTTTTTAACTTGGACCAAAAATATCTATAAATTTATATTATTTTAAATTAAAAGAGTTATATATTATGAAAGTTAATTTCATGATAAATCTAGTAAAATCATTTTTATGTTGAGTATTTTTTTTATTGAAGAGTCAAAACTGAAAAGTTTGACTAAGAACAAAATTAGATGGACACTATTTGTGTTGAGAGAGGAAGTAGTAAACACACTTCGACATTTCCATATGCCTCCGCTTCATCAACTGACGTCTCACCGGTTATACCTCGTTCAACGTCAAAGCACTTACGGTGCGTTTGTTTGAAGATTGATCTTGATCTCCCGCACGCATGGCACCATGCATGGGCCGGGCAGGATCCGCCGATCGAGTACGTGACATACACAAGTCGGGGAGCGGCTGCTCGGAGTTGAGTAAGGGACACCTGGGAAGTCCTCTGGAGTACGGGCCGGCGGAGCTCAGGCGAGAGCCACGGCGTGAAGCGGACGTCTATAGCGACCACACGGGTGGTCGCTATTTCGAATAACGACCGGGAGGTCGCTATTCCGAATAGCGACCACCCCTGGTTACCCGAGGTCCGTCCAATCGGTTTCGTGAGGCCCAGATCAATCGCGGCGCGGGAGTCGTCGTTCCTCGGCCGGACGTGTTTGTGGAAATGCCGGAAGCAGCCGCTCGGCTTCCGGCGGAGATGGTTCTCTTCGAGGCGCCGGCTGGCCGGCCACCGTCATCAAGCGAGGTGCCGCACCTTGGTGGACGCAGCAGCTGGTCCACGCAAGCTTGAGGCAGAGGTTGGCCATCATTACGCTCTCCATGCATGGACTAGGGGTCCCGCGCAGCTCCGCCATGCGTGCAGCAGTTGATGGAGGGCGCCGCGCGCGTCGCCTTGCTCCTCCGCAGCTCGGCCTGCAACGCATGGATAAGAACAGATCAATCCAACAATACCTCGGCCGCTATATGTTCAGACCATGTAGAATGCATCTTGTTGATCCATTTCACCACACCGTTAACATTCCGACTTAGCACTCTTATTATACTCCGCTGTGTTCGATGAATCGTCTCGTCAGAAGGGCGAACGCCTTGCAAGTTGCAACTCGAACCGCCGCCGATGAGAAGGCGAACCCGGGGAGCTTTCTTTGCCGTGTAGTCTGGTGAAGAAGGGTGAAGATCACACACTACACGGGCTCCGTCAAACCCGCCTCCGACATCCAATGCTCCACGCATGCCATCGCCATGCCTCGAGGAGCTGGAGGCGGCGCTACGGCCGCTCGCCGGCTCCGGCCACCACGCGCCGTCGCTGCGCGAGGCATTCTCTGCGAAGAGCGCGGAATCAACTCGACGGAGAGGGGCGATGGACGCGCCTCCGGGATAGTGGAGATCATTGGACATGGCGGCACGGCCGCGCCGGGAACGGGTGGTGCAGGTCGCCGCGGCGGCGGGCTATTTGCAAATGCCCTCCTGATTTGGATCGCGACTATTAATCGCCATCCAAACCAGGAGTCTATCTGCAATACTGATATTCTCTATTTTGTAAAGTATCCCCTCGTCGCGACTATTGATCGCGATCCAAACTAGGGGCCTGTTTGAATATTCGGGTCCGGATTTTTACAGAACTCCCCCTGTTCTCACCACGGGCCGTTTCTCTCTCATCGGCGGCTCGGCGCCGGGATCGCGATGCCCCAGCTCACCCATCGCACGGACATGCCCTAGCGACAGATTCCAACTCCTGTACTCAATCTCCGGCAGCAATACCCGCGGCGCGCTCTCGATTCGCCGCCATCCCAGCCGCGCGAGCACGGCGGCTTCGTCTGTGTTGCGCCTCGGTTCGTTCGCACCGGGGTCGTGGTCTGCGCCACAGCCGCGTCCTGCGATGGGAGGGAGTCCTCTACCGTGCTGCATGCTTCGACATCTTCCTGCAACAACATTCCTCAGGATCGGAGCTGACGAACGGCTCTTCGTTTTTCAGTGACCTGCTTGTGTGTTCTCGTCTCTCCAATGAAGATGAGAATCCCTCAGCCTTCGCCTATTGCTGTTTGTCATTTGCACAAGAACGTACACGAGTGATTCCCAGATAAAAAATGAGATGGCCACTAACGCTGCTCGGAAACACCATTAAGAAAGATCCATGTTTTGTCGCCATTCATTCTTCGCTTCTAATCTACTCTAACGCTAATTCGATTTTGACCCAGCAGTCTAATTTCAGGCAGCATAAATAGGAGTCTCTAAACTCTCTATGTTCATCCTATTCAGTGGCGGGCCCACCACTAGAGCAACATAGCCATGGCCCGAGTTATGAACCAATTTTGCAGTGAAAAAATTTCTCTAATCTTCTGGAAAAAAAAAGCATAACTTCATGGAGCTGCTATCTGTTCCACTCCAGATAGCTAATTCAGAAGAGATTTGCTCACCCTCAGTCGACTGAGAACGTGCGATCGTCTCAGTCGAATTTCTCTGGCGTCCAATCTTCATCTAGCTTTCAGTAGTGGTTGTGTTACCGGCTCCACTTTTTCTAATCTATTATCCATTTGTAGTCTTCATTAGCGGTGGTGTTGCTTCGTCTTCCAAGCATTTCGGCCGAGATAAGCGACAACGGTGATTTCGTTTTTCTGGCGAAGCGGACGGCGACTGGCAAGTGAGCTGCTGTGCTTGAAGAACTTCACGTGCTCCCATTTCCATTTTGTCCTGCGGAAGTTCTAGGCCCAAGAAATTATATGAGCATTGGTGTTCGTCCTGTTTCGATTCATTGTCGTTTTGATCCACAAATGATAGGAAATCTGTGTATTGGATTATTAATAATGAATTGCATGGTTGCCCTGTCGATTTCCTCCTTGTGCTGCTGCTACTGCTGCTGCCCCTGTTGTTTTTGCTAATGGTTGAGTTCTTTATCTTGAGCTTGACTGTGCCTTAGTTGCATCTATAATAGGAATCATGTTCACTTGATTTGATAGTTTGTCTAGCTCATTAACTAGGAACATGAATATGTGGATCCCTTTTGAACTATCTGATTGTAACTTATATAACAGTGATGGGCATTTTGAGCTCTGGCCATGTTTTGCCCTTGTTGATCTAGCTCTGTCCCTGTGAAGTTGTTCCTATCACCCTCGTGATAAAATAGCTGCTTTTTTTTGTTACAAATACAAGTTCAAAATATATTAGCTTGCCCCCTGGATATTGTGATGCAATCTAACTGCTGTATTATTATCAGCTGATAATTTTTCAGCATTTCTAGCCTCTACAAAAGGTAACTGTAGTATGTTATTCTGATGTCATAGATAATGCGATTGTGGCTCAATCTTTCCATGTCATCCTTTGGTTAGAATATAGAGTTGTCATATGTGGTTGGGATATTTGTCAGTCATGATGTTCTTGTGGTTTCTGATATTTGGACACAAAATTTTAGTCAGCTCTAATTATAATTACAACGAAAACACATGTAGTAATTTTATAACAATCATACCATAAATTTTTGTAGACACTGAAGTATTTTGCATTTCTTTGAGAATGCTAGTCTCCCATGATAGTAACATTTATATCAGAATGTGATTAGTTTCTGAAGTATCCAAGATGACATAGCATAGTTCACTTAAACGGCAAGTGTAAGTGAGACTAACCCCCATTTATGTACCTGCATTATCTCTCTTAAACTACACACAATTTGCTGCACTTTGAATTTTGTAGTGAGAAATAGAAAATTTTACTTAGTTTCCAAGATTTTAAATCAATGATGCATTAATTTTGTGGTTACCTGTGTTGTAAATTTTACAATTGTACTGGACAAGACTCATGTATCAGAATACTAGTTGCTGGACAGTGAACACATCTGAAAGATAAGTTCTACTTAAAAAATGCTGAATCAGATTCACTTTATTTTTCAGGATTGGGAGTACATGTTCACAACACTCAAATCTAGCATCAAATCAACGTTGCAAATACGACATTAACATGAAGGTTCCATCAGGAGATATATTGTGGGATAACAGATTCCATCCACGGAATTTGTGGTTGACGTCCTACTACTGCCAGGGTATATTGATGTATTTATGGCTTAGAGGGCTTGTTTGTTTTTCCAATTTTGTGGCCGAGAGACCTGTTTTTTTTATTTTAATTTCCGTAGCCCAGAATTTTCCCCACCTTTGAGGGCTTGATTGTTTTTCAATTTTTGTGACCGGGAGACCCTTTTTTTTTCAATTTTGTGGCCCAGAATATTGTCATCGAAAAACCTCCAAAGCCCCCAAAACAAACCAACCAACAGTCCAGTTATATGTGTCTACCCACTAAAGGCCAAACAGATAAATCCAGCCCACAAATCACTTATATACGGGCTACTCAGTCACTTGACTGAGATCGTTGGGCGTATTTTTTGTGCTGTTGGATCTTAATCTAATGGTCCTAAAAGTGACTGAGGCGTTTACAAAGTTCATTCACTTGATGTGGCGACATGTCGTTTCCTTCCTCCGACAGAAAAAATTCAGTAATAAGTGCAAATCAGTGGGACAGATCTTATATTGAAAGCTCAGTCTTATACATGATTACATAATAGAGGAATATCTAGCTTACAGCAGCTAGATCATGAGTTCATGACAAAACGGCTCATATATGATGTGAGTGTCTATCCACGCTGACCCTTCCCTCTTTCGCTTAATGAAATACACGCTCATGCACGTTTTCCCAAAAAAAAAACTGAGATTACTCATGGCCACCAACAGACTTCTTTGGAGTAATCTGGAGAGGGAATTAATGGGTGTATCATCGAACTGTGGACGGCTCTGCTTCAGCCAGATTCATACATGTCGGTCCAAGTGGCACACACTTCACAAGCTTATCGTGTATGAACAAACACACAAGAAGATCAGCTCAAAATCATCACGGCCCAAGCGTACAAATGAGCT
The DNA here is from genome assembly GCA_012490785.1 of Eragrostis nindensis. Lineage (NCBI taxonomy): Eukaryota > Viridiplantae > Streptophyta > Magnoliopsida > Poales > Poaceae > Eragrostis > Eragrostis nindensis. The sequence goes on from JAAXCT010003822.1 coordinate 11,831, forward strand.
CGGGAGCCTGGCTCCGCGACGGCCTGGAGCGGGACGAGGCGGGGCATGGTGAGCCCGAACTTCTCCTCCATGCTCAGCTCCTCCGGCGCCACGCCGTCGGGGAGCCTCCACGCGAACCCGTGCAGCAGGCTCGCCAACGTCAGCTGCACCATCCTCTGCCCGAGCGCAACGCCGGGGCACATCCGGCGGCGGAGCCGAACGGCAGCATCCCGAAGTCGCGGCCCTTGATCACGTCGACGCCGCTGCGCGACGAACCGCTCCGGCCTGAACTCCGCCGGCGCCGGCCACGCCGCCGGGTCCGCGGGCCGATGGCCCACGCTTTGACGAACACGCGCGTGCCGGCGGGGATGTCGTAGCCGGCGACGGAGGTGGCCTCGCGCGGCAGCCGCGGCACCAGCAGCGGCGCCACCGGGTACAGCCGCATCGCCTCCTTGAGGACGGCGTCCAGGTACGGCAGGCTCGGGATGTCCGCCTCCGCCACCAGCCGGCCGCGGCCGACCACGCGGTCCAGCTCCGCCGTGGCCTTGGCGAGGGCCTCGGGGTTGCGGAGCAGCTCGGACATGGCCCACTCCACGGTCCCCGCCGACGTGTCCGTGCCGGCGGCGATGAGATCCTGCATATGCTTGCCATTAGAAATTAATTCATACTAGTTTATATAAGATTAAAAACAATATTGTGACAGAAACTACAGTAGATCTTACCAAAGTGAATGCCTTGACACCGTTCCGCCCGATCGGGACCTCGAGATCGGGGTCATCCGCGAGCTGCAGGAGCTGGTCGACCATGTCCAATGCCACGAACTTATTGTCGCCTTCTCGCCGCCGCCGCCGCTCATCGTGCTCGTCCAACACATGTTCCAAGAACCGATCAAACATCTTGCTCAGCCTCTTCATCCTCCCGACGTACCCTTGGAGATCCAGCCAACCGAGCCAGGGACCAAGTCCCCGATGTTGAGCGCGCCCATGAGCACGAACAGCTCGTGGATCATCCACCGGAACTCCTCGGGCTTTGTCGAGCCGGGCCTCTCCTCGTCGTCGGTGACGTACTTCTTCCCCAGCACGAGGCGCGAGACCACGTTGAGGCTCACCATCAGCAGGTGGTCTCTGAGCTTCACCTCGCCACCGGTCGCCGCCGCCGCCGCCGCGCGCACGTCGCGCAGCATGGCGCGCACCTCCTCGACGCGGACGTGCTCGCTCGCCGCGAGCTGCCGCGCGCTGAACAGCTCGGCCTGCCACAGCTTCCGCGCCTGGCGCCAGTACGCGCCGTACGGCGACGACGAGATGTTGGCGTGGCCGTAGAAGAAGACGTGCCGGCCGACGGCGGTGTGGGGCCGGTCGAGAAACGCCAGGTCGTGGGTCTTGAGGAAGAACCGGGCCGCGTCGACCGACGAGCCGACGACCGCCGGCACGGAGCCCAGCCGGAGCGACATGAACGGGCCGTGGCGCGCCGCGAGCTCGTGGAAGGAGCGGTGCGGGAGCGGGCCGATCTGCAGGTTGCCGATCACCGGCCACGGACGCGGCCCCGGCGGGGGGTTGGGTTTGCTCCCTCGGCGGCGGACGGTGGCGAGAAGAAGAGTGCGGTGGCGAGCGCGATGGCGACGAAGGATGCCAGTGGTGGTAGCTCCATTGTTGCCTGCCACTTGCTAGCTGATTGATTCTGAAGCGAATTAAGATCAGAGATGCATGGCAGCAATGTATATGACTTGTTTAGCTGTGCGCGGTGCTCCGCGCGCTTGGCAAGGTGATTTGAAAAAGATGGGTTTCCAGCCGTCAGGGGATCTTCTGTTTTCTACTTTTCTTTTGAGGAAGAGCGGCATATTGTATTGTACAGCATTTTTCTTCAACCCATATTGTACTGGTTGTTTGTGTGGAATCATGTGCGTTCTTCTTTAAGCCGTATTGTACTGGTTGTTTGTGTGGGATCATGTGCGTATGCATCTCGTCTTTTGTATATGTATATGGTTACAACTTACAAGCTTGGATTTCTTCGAGAGAGAAAATGGTTACAAGCTTGGACTATGTGTTGAAGAAATGAACCGGGCACATTGCGTAGTGGAAAGAATCTGGGAAAAAGGGAACCGCCCCGATATGATAATGGCATCGTGTAGCTCGATGGATTTTCTTTTGTTTATATATTTTTTTAAAAAGATAATACACTGAGTAGGAAAATTCGTGTTGGTAGAATAAAATGAGAAGTAATCCTATGATAATAGTTACAGTTCTACAACAAAAGTAAAATAAAAAGAAGTATTAATTTCCGGACTTGGACAAGTCTCAAAAGTAAATTTTGAACTCGTGCCTAGGTTCTGAATGAGCTATTTGGACTTTCCACTTTGTCATGTTCGGCTATATATTGTAAGGTAAAAGCTTCCTCTATTCTGTAATCCTGTAACACTGGCCTTTAAATAAGCTCTGCGTTGTTCAGAAAAAAAACAACTCGCTAAGCATCATAATCTAACAATATCAAAAGAAATCCAGAGGTAGTATAAGCTCTGTTCCATTGATTTGCACTAATTACTTTTTTTTTTTCCTTTCCGAATAAACTGAGTATATGAAAATGATGAGTGTCCAGGTATCCAGGGGATCTTATGTTTTCTTCGAGGAACTGGGACGTAGGATCATGTGCGTATGCATCTCGATTTTTGTAAGAGATGCATGATTACCAAGAAATTGAATGTGTTAGAGAAAAGAACCGTCCACACTACAGTGGCTACTGAGATTCGCATTCCAGGGTCAAGTTAAATTTTGTCGGCATCTATTATCTTAGTATTTGAAGGTCAAAAGGAGCCACCACGTTCGCTCTCAAGGCTACGAAATTACCACGTTAATCGGAAAAAAGAAAAGCTCTGAACCGTTAGATTTTATGAAGATTTAACGGACTAGATTTGCCAAAGAGTCCATGCCAAAAAGGAGACAAATTTGCATCTCCGACTGATACAAAAAAAAAGAGCTACACGTAGAGACAAATGTGCATGTCCGATTGATAAAAAAAAAGAGCTATACGTACATATTGATTTTAGATTGGAATCCAAAGAGTCCGCGCTAACAACAATTTGTGAACAGGAAAAATGTGCATGCTGATTTGATAAGCTACACCTACGTATGGATGGATCAGGCAGCTCAAGTCCCTAATCGAGATCTTCACAACAAGGTCGTCACAAGGTCATCGCCGTCATCAACCACCACCGCGGACGCAGCACGCACCGTGCTTGGTCGCGGCATCTACACATGATTTGTCGTGACAACCGGCTATACGTCCACAGCACAGGAAATCTTTACACCGATGCCCAGTGCCGAACATAGACCACATCAACCCACGCATCCAGAAAGAGCTATGCTTGGCGCCTGGATTTTGCCAAAGGGGCTATACTCTGCCAACGTCACCAAGATATACATCGACAAGATTGAGCTCAACTTTTCATTGATGAGATATGGATGTCGCTAGAGTACGGCAGCAATAGCATGTCAAACTACAAGAAAAATGCACACCGTCGGGAGCTGGTGGTGAACTGGCTGGACCGTGCGGACGGTTCTACCACCAACAAGGGAATCCTTAACTTCGTCATAGAAGGCGAGCTGTTGAGGTTGCACTACGTCGACGGCACGGCAAGGCGCCCTGGCATGATCGAGTGGTGAACAAGCCAGCCCAACAAGGACATCGTAGCTTAGCCACATGACACCATAGAAGAAGGTCGGTAGCTGTGGCCGTGCCGTGTAGTTGGACCTCGCTCCGTGAAAGTGCATGGTGGGATAGTTTGCGAGGCTGGCAGTCTGCTCAGAAGGCGGAGACATGAATCAGGTGGACATGGTCCAGTATGTCGTGACGACCGGCATCTACCTTTATTCTCCTTTTCTTAATCTCCGCGCCCAAAGCTAGGGAGTAACAGATATGCTCATATACTCCAAGGAAGGCACACCGATCTTGGCTGCTTACGGCCATACCATTCGCTAAATGGAGGCAGCAGCATCAAGCAACTACCGGGAGAGCCATCCCTGAGGTCTTCAACGCTGCCAATCGGTCCTACACTACAGCTACCAAGCACAAGATGATCACAACGCAACATTCCTTCAGGAATAAGGATCTGAGAATTATTTTGATATGATGGCAATGGCTATCTCAGTGTCGGCCCATGACGACTAGCATAGAACATCAATATTACCAAAATTAACAAACATCATCGTGCACCAATGATATCTGTCGTGATGTTAGCGTCTAGCATATATAATAGACATTAGTATTGCCTCAAAAACTGTGATGGCCGGTGTTCGCAGCCTCCATGTGCGTTGTTGTCACAGTGATTTTGATGATTCCATACATCAAGCAGTGGATACCAGCCAACACGGGGATTAAGAGGATGGCCGTCGAGGCTCATTCATCGAGAATTTTAGGATTAGGCTAGCAGTGGCGCTGATCAGGAGCCAGGCATGGATGCTAGCCTGGCTCGAATGCAAGAGGTGGTGGGCCAGCTCCGGCATCTGGAATGGCTGACAGTGAAGGATTTTGCATTAAGGAAAAAGTGGATCCATGGAGACGAGGAGAAGTATTCTCATGGTGAACTAAAGAATATTCGTGGATGGAGAGAAGTGGCTGGCGACGTGTTGAAGAGTTTTAGACTTGCACTGTTGACGGGAGTGTAGCATCGTGGTACGTAGGAGCAGGGAAACAAGGATGTAACAGACACAGGGCGACAGCACCGCATGTTTATCAGCCATGTGATTGGCTTTTCGTTACGTAGCGATGAGCTTGAGATTGGAGAAGCAGCCGTCGGTTCTGTTTGGATGAGAGCTCAACCACATGATCTATTAGTGCTATGGAGGAGACAAAGCAGAAGAAGCAGAGAGGAGTGAAATGCTTTGGTGGTTTAGATGATTTTGGTTAAAGTCTACGAAGGGCTGAAGATTGTTAATCAATTCTGGGAGGCAACTCACAGGCCCTCTCTCCAGAGGCCTTAATTCCCGCCATGAATAATTCATCAATCAGTCAGTGGCATGAGAAATCAATGAATTTTACCCCTATGTATGCAACTACCAGTCCTATTAAACTTCAGACAAGCTGCACTTCTTACTATTCCTGTTGTGCTGGAGCCAAAGATATAGGAAAGAAAGAAGGTAACACAATTTGGGTTGTGTAAGGAGTAAGAAATAAAATAGCTGAGAACTGAGTACATTGAACAACTGTTGGCTTGCTGTATGCTAATATTTCTTTATTTTCACCAAAAAAAAATCTTTCAAAGCTAACAAGTGAGACAAAATAGTGTAGTCACAGGGCTGAAACAATGAATATGATCTTGGTCAGATCAAGCTGAGCAAGGGCAGAGTTTAGATGTTTGTGTACCCACTAATTGAAGAGGCATATTGTTTTTTATGAATATATTAGGGAAATGACTACATGTGACATCAAGTGACACTGACAAAGTTGTGTATTAGTAGGATGAGGAGACCCAGGCTTGAATTGTGCAAGTCGCAAAAATGGCATGAACCTTCGTAGGATCAGTTGAAAAAGTATACACATATGATTTATTATGTCAGGAAAATCCAAACTTTCAAACAATACGATATGTTTGTGAACATACGAAAATGATTTATAGTCAAACAATTCACTGGCATACAAATAAAGAGGCTGGCACTTTGTCTGCTGCAGTTAGTAAAAAAAGAAGATAAAATAAAATGTGTAACCTATCTAGCCGCGCAATTTGCGCGGGCCACCTGCTAGATTTTAATCAAAAAAAGAAAAGCTATGAGCCGTTGGATTTTTGAACATCTAACGGTCTAGATTAAACAACATATTCATATCAAAATAAAGAGGAGTAGTCTGATTTGCATACGACAAGGGGAAAATGATGTCCTGGCGTTGAAAAGAAACCGAAGTCCTGCCGTACGAATAAATGTCGTGCACACTGCACAACGTTACAAACAAGGACTCCTAATCCTATTGCGAAGAATAATCCTAAGGTTGGTCTCAAAAAAAAAAAGAAGAATAATCCTAAGGTCTTGACGTTGGATTTTTTTCTTACCTGAATATTTATACCATCTATAGTCATATAGAGACATGGAAAAAAGTAGAAGGGAACTCCATGGTCAGTTGGTCATTCCATGATAGGGTTAGGCTCCAAATTATAGCAGTAGCACCTTATTTTTTGATAATTCGTATAGATATTATTATTCCACCCCACTTGCCACAGAAGACCCTAAAAACATAAAAAACACACGTACGAATAGGTCCCTATCCTTTGTGTTTGTCATGCTCGCCGCAGAACATTGCCGCCTGACACTGAAACCAAAGCAAACACCAAGAGCAATCACATCACAGACGCCACCAGACCGAGATTAGGAAGAACCCCATCACACCTTGGCTTTGAGTTGAGCCGTCATCACTAAACGACCATCAGTAGGGACACGCCCCGGCTTCCCGGACCTTGGATCTGAGCTCGCCATAGATGTCAACCGCCACCAAGAGAAGCTCGAGCTCGATCCATCTTTCATCATGCCGCGAATCTCACAGCCTCCTCTTCATCCTTAAATTAAAAGGCCAATCATATCACCAGCCGGCCACCCATTCCTGTTCAGGGGCTGCCTCCACGGAGCCCCACCTCCACAAGCTTTCCGTCGCCCGGAGTGGAGCGCCTACGAGCTAGGAAAAAACCAGGAAGGACTTATTCCACGGCGACACTCACGCCAACGCCTCATCTATGATGCTTGGAAACATAACTCTAGACAAATTAGGACTTAAAGTACAACCTACCCTACCAGTAAGTGAGGACACCACGATCTCCCCCCCCCCCCCCCCCCCCCCCCCCCCCCCCCGCAACCCGGTGGGTCATCAAAGGAGGGAAAAGCCGCCAACCGATGATTTTTTCTGCCTCTCTCGATTGTAGCAGGACCGAGAGAGTTCTACTTCTCAATGACCCAAACACCCGGGGGAAGGAAGACGCGAGCTCAACTTACACTTACATTGGGCCGTGGCTCACCGACTGCTGACAAAAATGGTGGCATGCCATGACAGAGAGGTATTAGGAACAACAACGTTGGCATGGCATTTCTTGGCAATCATTGTACTCACGGTCTATTTATGAGCTAGACCAAAATCAAACATTTGTAACTTTGACTATGAATAGTAAAAAAATCATATGAGATTGACGGTGGACAAATATATGCCAAAATTAAGGATGACCTAAAAGATCATGAAACAAAGTATATCTTAACATTTAATTCTTCATATTTATAATAATTTATTCATATATGTATTATGTCAAAATTAAGAATGTTCATAACTTTCTTTCGAAAAAAAAGAATGTTCATAACTTTTGACCAAACCCAAAAATACTTATTTAAACAGTACGCAACACCACTAACAAGGAAGCATGCGCAAGCCACGCACACAGATTGATCAGGGAATAGTAGTCATCATGCCAGGGCACATCTCGTGGTGCACACCATGCACTGGCTGTGGAGCTCCACTGCGTAAGCAAGGAGAAGGAGCGAGACGAATGCAAACGGGAAACATCAAGAGCTAGAGCCACGACGAGCTGTGAAGTCAAAGGTAATTAAGTTTGCTACATATGTACATTCAGAACAGCGAGGAACAATCAATATGGACAGATTGTTACTCAAGTGCAAATATAACATTGACGGATTACAATCACAGCTACCATTTAGAAAAAACACACATTAAGATAATATCTATTCTTTATATAGATTCCAAATACTAAGGCCGTGTTTGATTAGGCTCCTATAGGGTTCAACTCCTCTGTATCAGCACTGTTAATGGAAGTAGTTTTTCTCTCTCTCCTAACCTAAATCAACAGCAAAACTAGGAGCCGGCAGAGCCAAAAATTCTAGCTACACCGGCTCCGGCTCCGATCCCTGATTCTACGGTGCCGCTACACTGCAAGGGCAAAAGCACATCGAAGCCAAGTCGAAGCCAAATCATACAGGCCCTGAGTGAGGGAAGCACGTATTGAGCTTCGTGGCCACCTAGAAAGAAGATGTTGTACTCACCACTATAATGTGTACATCAATCTCTCATCAGCTAACAGGATATTATAAAGATAGTTTAGGCCCTCTCAATAGCAGGATGGCAACTGTGCATCTGCTCAGCCATCAACCAGTATTAGAGCAATCGAGATAGTTGTTGATGAGACACATGAAGAAATATCACCCTACAATTATAAGACCATCTCCCAACATTTTTCATCATAAAAAAAAGTATGGAGGTATCTTACTGTAAATTATTCACTCTGGACTAAATTTCCCAAAGCGAAAAAGAAAAATGTATAGACAGAGAGCTAGCCGCGCAATTCGCGCGGGCAACCTTGCTAGTTCGCAAAAAAATAAATTAAATTGTCACACCCACCACCGCTCCTGCCCGTGCTTTGGTGAGAGCGCTTCGCCGCTCCATCCTCATACCACCACCCGCCTCCACCCGCCCGCTACTTCACCGACATCCGCGTTTGCTTCACCACTCCGACAGACCCGCCCCGCTACTGCTCCCCTTTTGGCTCAAGCTCTCCTCCCCCGGCGGGCTCTCCGGCACCACCACCACCGCCCTCCACCACCGCCAGCCCAACCTCCGCTTCTCCCTCCGATCCACGAGCACGGAGCCACGCCGGACTCGTCTGGCTCGGAGACTGACAGCAGCCATGACAACACCCACCCACCCCCGCTCCCCCCCCCTCTCTGGCTAGCTCGGCCGGCCGGACTACCACATCATCTGGATGCGCCAGGGTTCAGTGTTTGAGGCTGCGCGCTATGCTTTCGCCACCATCACACCTGCTCACGCGCGGCAGCAAACCCGGTCCGTTCATCCGTGATGCTATCTTTGCTGTAGCCCCCGGCATCCACTTTGAGCTCCTGCCGTCCTCTCGCGGCTCCATGCTGCTTCGCTTTGCCACCATCCAGGAGAGAGAGAGGCCGTTGCCCTGGGTATGTTTGCTAGAGATGATGCGCTGGTTCACCTGCAGCGCCAAGAGGACACTGATTTCTATTATTTCTAAAACTCATAATTTAGGTGTTTCTTTAGGTAGAGACCAGGATTTAATCAATCGATCTGTTGTTTCTCTTAAGAATATTGAAATTGATAGGTTGTCTCTAGCTCTAAGAAACAAAATAATAGAACTAACAATAAAGAAAACAAACCCCGTGCCTCATTGATCATGAGGGGGCTGTTTCAGATGATGATTTAAATAACTCCCTGGGTACATTTGTAGAGATCTTAATCATGATCTCTCTGACGAGGGCAACGATCACATCTCTGCGATCTAAGTCCTGTACCTAGGAGGAAAAAAAAGCACCTCCCATAAAAGCAATGGCTCGGTTAATCACCGGAAAAGCCTACGACCCCTTCAAAAATTGTTTTAAAATGAAGGGTGTCTTCTGGAATAGCAGAGGTCTGGGAGACTTGGCTAAACATAATTATATGTCTGACTTAGCTAAACAACAGCACCTAGATTTTATTGCCATAATGAAACGGGTAGAAGTAACTTCTCTAATTCTTTACTCAAGCATTTTGGGGGGGGGGGGGGGGGGGGGGGGGGGGGGGGGGGGGGGGGGTATGGATTACCTGTGGCAGTCCATGCACCTAGAGGCAGGTCGGGTGGGATGATTTTAGGTGTTAACATGACTGTCTTCGATGTTGGAGCCATTGCAGAAGGGGATTTTTACTCTAATTCCTTTTAAAAAATAAAAGTGATGGTTTCACATGGGCGTTGTATGCGGTGTATGGGCCTGCACAAGATGACCTAAAACCTCAGTTTCTCACTGAAATGGCCAATGTGTGCAGTGCCGAGACATACCGATGATTATCGGAGGGGACTATAATATTATGCGATACCCCCTCTGATAAGAGTACGACAACTTTTGCCCGCGATGGCCCCGTCTTTTAACTCCATAATTGAGACTTTGGAATTACGGGAAATCGAGATGACAGGGCGACAGTTTACCTGGGCTAATGAATTAGACCCCCCAACTTTTGAGAAATTTGATAGGGTTCTTATGAGTACGGAGTGGGAATCCAATATCCTAAGGTAACTGTCGAGGCTCGAGATCGCTCAACATCAGACCATACTCCTTTGCTTCTACACACTGGAGAGTCTGTAGCGAACGAAGGCATAAAACAATTCAAATTTGAATTGGGTTGGTTTCTCAGAGATGGTTTCTTTGATATGGTAACCAATATATGGAATAGAGAGACCAAAGGTGCTAATGCGATGCAACACTGGCAAAACAAAATCCGGGCTGTTCGCCAACATCTACGGGGTTGGGCGGCACATACAGCAGGAATCATCAGAAAGGAGAAGTCTCAGCTCAAATTACTCATAGATGATCTAGACAAAAAGGCGGAAACATACGCAGTTAACGCCGAATGAACTAGCCATGAAACATTTTCTCAATGAACGGCTATTCACATCCTAAGAGAAGAAAGCTCAAATGGTACCAAGAGCAAAAGTCAAAGACCTACTAGAAGGGATATTAATACCCAATATTTTCATCTAGTAGCAAATGGCAAACATAGGAAAAAGCGCATATACAAACTTGAGCAAGAGGAGGGCACAATTGTTGGAGATGCCAACCTCAAAAAATATATCACCAAATACTACAAAGTCTCTTTGGCAAACCAGACAATACTCACATAACTCTGGACGAGTCAAAGACCAGTGATATACCTCAAGTCAGTGAGCTAGAAAATGAAATTCTCACATCTCCGTTTACGGAGGAAGAAATAAAGCGAGCGATCTTCTAGATGGAGCATAATAACTCCAGGACCGGATGGCTTCCAGCTGAATTCTTCCAAGTTTTTTGGGAAGTTATCAATACAGATCTATTGCTTTATTCGAGGATTTTCATGGAGGTCACCTGACCACTTACAGCCTTAACTTTGGGGTAATTACTCTTCTACCCAAGAAGGAATCGGCTATAAGGATACAAGAGTATCGTCCTATTTGTTTGCTAAATGTCAGCTTTAAAATACTGACTAAAGTAGCCACAAATAGGATTGGTTTAGTGGCAGACCGAGTCATTAGGCCTACTCAGACGGCTTTGTGTCTGGGCGTAACATAATGGAGGGAGTAATCATTCTACATGAACCATTCATGAGGTACACAGACGTAGCAAAAGGAGTCGTTCTAAAGATTGACTTCGAAGGCATATGACAAAGTAAAACGGAGTTTTCTGCAACAAACCTTACGCATGAAAGTTTTTTCTCCACATGGTGCCAATGGATTGATAATTTGTATCCGGAGGACATGTGGGAATAAAAGTCAATGATGATCTGGGTCCTACTTTCAAACTCATAAAGGTCTAAGACAAGGCGACCCTCTTTCTCCCATCCTCTTCAACCTCGTAGCAGACATGCTAGCTGTGATGATACAGAGAGCAAAAGAGGATGGGCAGTTTGAAGGAGTAGGTGCCCCACTAGTAGATGATGGTCTCTCTATCCTCCAATATGCAGATGACACCATCATCTTTTTAGATCACAACTTAGAACAAGCGAAGAATATGAAACTATTGTTGTGTGTTTCGAACAATTATCGGTTGAAGATTAACTTTCATAAGAGTGAAATCTTCTGTTCGGAGAGGCACAGCAATATGAACAACATTATACACAATTGTTCGGTTGTGAGTTAGGCTCCATGCCATTCAAATATCTTGAATTCCTATGATCCACAGGAAGCTAAGAAATAGCGAATGGAATGGAGTAATAGGGAAGATTGAGAAAAGTTGAGTGCTTGGAAAGCTAAACTCATGTCCGCAGGAGGTAGATTAGTACTCCTAAATGCGGTCTTGAGTAATCTCCCAATTTTCATGATGTCCTTCTTTGAGATACCTAAAGGGGTACTAAAAAACTAGATATCATAAGATCTAAGTTTTATTGGGAAGGAGACGGACACAAGAAAAAATATCACTTAGCGAAATGGTCCATTTTGTGCAAACCCAAACACTATGGTGGCCTTGGAGTTACTAACCTCCAAGTTAAGAACCAATG
>JAAXCT010003823.1:0-23789 GCA_012490785.1 Eragrostis nindensis
CACATATATTCAAAATAGTTAGTAGTCAAAATTAACTTTGAGCACATTCCAAAAATAAGTATGGGTTGCAAATAGGAACAAAGGTAGTGTTCTTTCCTTTTCCGAATACTTAATTCTTGGATAATGATATATGATATCCAAAATAATATTTCTTTGTCACCTTTTTGTATTAGTATATATTCATAAACTCCAATAAGTTACTCATTATGAAAGGCATTTCAGAAAAAATCCACCTATAACCTCTGTTTATATTTTGAAAGGTGATGGCAATTAACTTGATCGACGCAGTAGGGATATAGATCGAAAAAGAATGCCACAGTGAATATTACAACGAAATAAACTCCATAGCAACCAAACTGTCCATGCCTAAACATGCATGAGCACCACCATAACCCATGTTAATTTTCCTTTATGAGAAAAACATAGAAGGATAAGTTATCTACTGAATATCCACCCACACCCAGCCCAGCAGAAACAAACCTACTACAAACAACTACCATGTGTGTAACCCCCTCTTTCCCATAACTACCACCTGTGATGGATGTTACTTTTTCCACCACACAATTTTCGTTGTTAATTGCGAATTGGTGGTACTCACTGACAAGTACTAGTACTATACACTAAGTAATTAGCTGCTAGGCCGGGTGCCATATTATCCTGGCCAATAAAAAGTGACAGGAACAAGTGTTGCTCCCCTGGCCCACCTGGTAGGTCCTCCCCTCTCATTCTTCTGCCCCCCTTCACACCACCGATAAATACCTTGCCATGAGAGCCAGCCACCCCACAAGTACACTTGCAAGCAGCTAATCGTCCAAGTACCAAACCAAAGCCTTCACTACTTTTTTCTCTAACAGCTTGCTCCATCTCCTTCTCCTCATCAAGTTAAGCATATATTGCAAGACACTTACACCCGGCGAAGTAAGAGAGTACAGAATAAGATACAATCGATCGCCATGCCGCCTCAGCTGGAGCACGATGAGCAGCAGACAACAGGAGGTGGCGGTGGTGCTCCATCTCCTACTTGTGCTACTGCCACTTGCACCACCACAAGCACCACCAATCCCTCCGGCGCCGTCCATCCACAACAACTCGAGCCCGCCGTCTGCGGCGGATGCCCGCCTCCGCCCCGCCGCCAACTCCTTCCCTCTTGTTCTAAAGGAATAATTCAGTTCTTATTATATGCATATATTGTATATATATATGATATATTGTACATGCTCGTCGGTAAGCACGTGTGCATGTACATTTGTGTGTATGTTACATGCATGTGTTTTGATGAGACGTGCGCATGCAGTTCGAGGAGGTGTTGTACAAGGTGAAGCTGGGCCGCCGGCTGCCGGATGGTGCGACAAGCTTTCCACGCGCGCGCGACATGGCGATTCGAGGCGGCCGGGACCGGGAGAAGAGAGGTACGGCCGCGTCGTCGGCGCGGGAGAAGACGATCATCAGCGGGATGTCCGGCGTGGTGCGCCCGGCGAGATGCTGGCGATGCTGGGCCCGTCGGGGAGCGGCAAGACAGCGTGTCTGACGGCGCTGGGCGGGCGGCACGGCGGCCGGGCGGCGGTGCTGTCCGCAAGATCACCTACAACGGGCAGCCCTTCTCCGGCGCCGTGAAGCGTCGCACCGGGTCGTGACGCAGCACGACGTGCTGTACCCGCACCTGACGGTGGCGGAGACGCTGTGGTAAACGGCGCAGCTCCGGCTGCCCGCGCGCCTGAGCGCCGGCGAGAAGCGGGCGCAGGCGGAGGCGGTGGGCGCGGGAGCTCGGGGCTGGCCAAGGTGGCGCACGCCGCGGTCGGCGGCGTGCGCGGCGTGCGGGGGCTCTCCGGCGGCGAGCGGAAGCGCGTCAGCATCGGGCGTCGGATGCTGACGGACCCCAGCCTGCTGCTCCTCGACGAGCCCACCTCCGGGCTCGACTCCACCACCGCCGCCCGGATCGTCGGCACGCTCCGGCTGGACGGCGGCGGAGGGCCGCCGCACCGTCGTCGTCACGCATCCACCAGCCGTCGTCCAGGCTCTACCACATGTTCGACAAGGTGCTGCTGCTCTCCGCGGACGGCTGCCCCATCTACTACGGGCCGCGCCGCCGACGCGCTCGCCCTACTTCGCCTCCGTCGGATTCCGCGTCGCCGCTCTCCCGTCAACCCCCCGCCGACCTCATGCTCGACCTCGCCAACGGTACGTACGCGCGCCACCGTGCACCACTCCATCGTCTTGTCCACTAGCGCAAATATTCCTTCTCTCTCTGCCTTTCTACGATGCCCTCCAATTCACAGGGCACATTGGCATGTGCCGTTCCAATTCCTTGCGCTGACGTCATCCATCCTCCGATCCTCTCTAGCCAGTCAAAGTGACTGACAAATTCACCTCTCAGTCATACTAGATCGACCATCCAAAGATTTCAGTTGGAAATTTCCCAAGCATTTCAAACGACACGACCGTGCCACGGTCCAGAGACATTATTTCCCCAGTTTGATTAGATTCTACCTCCTCGCCTCGGTGACCTTGTCTCTACTCTAGTGAGTTCAGAACACACCTAATGACATTTCTCACACTAGATACTGAGCATTAACACTAAAACTGATTAATCAACTGAAATGCGTAGTTTTCTATGCCGGCCACATAAAAATCTCTTCCTCTCCTATTATACCATTATAAAAAAAAAATAAGTCCGCGCTTGAGGACCCGGTCACAGATTTTCCATTGATGCTAGCTAGAAAAAGGCAGAGGAATCGGATCCGTTAGGCAGTAGTTGTTCAGTTAACCAACCATCTCAGACAAAGCTAAGAACAAAACAAAGTGCAGCACAATACACACCATGGGCTCCAAGCAAATAATAAACAAGGCAAAAGAAATGGAAGAGTGTGAGGAGCACAAACTAATGTGTTGAGATCGTGGGCTTGATCCGGTGCGCGCATGATTTGCTCCCTGGCCCATGGGGGTCCCCTGAGGAGAGCGAGTGACGACTCTCTCTTCCCTTTTTTTTTATCTCCCCTTTCATCTGCGTCATGATCACCGTCTTCGTCTTCATCTGTGTGTGTAGTTGCAACAGTAATTAACTACATGATTTTTTTGTTCAGAATTTTTCGTGAACACAAGCAAGTGAGATTAAAGTTGCATCACTCACCTTTTTTTTTTTGAGCAATACAGTTTTTTTTTTTTTGAGCAATAGTTGCATCACTCTCCTGACATGCATGGCTCTGGAATAGGAAAACACATCGAGAAATATCCCTTGTCATCGAGGACCTAAGCTAGCTAACTGACAAAGTCCCATAGAGTAGATTAATCAAATTTGGGTGTTACATCGAAAAGCTATATATAGCGACTCGTGTGGTGACTCTATTTCAAAAAATACTACATTTAAAATAAGAAAGAAAGATCTAGCTAGATATGTTACTTCTAGAGGCGGATTCGATCGGTTTAGTTTTTCTGCATGCTCACCAAAACATCAGCGCCACCACTACCACTAGAAGAGGGGATTGTCAGGGTGCGAAAATGGCAAATGGGAGTTGCAATGATGGAGCCGGGGTTGGGTGGGGGGAGACACGGACAGGGACACACTGCTCCGTCCACTCCCACCCACGGCTCCATTCCGATCTTGAATAATTTTTCTATCGCCAGTGGTGAACAATGGCGGACACTTGTCGAGCTCCCGGAGCTCGCTGGTCGATCACTGTACGTGCTGACGCGCGCTGTGTGTGTGAATGCAGGCATCGCGCCGCAGACGACGGCGGCGAACGGCGACGAGGCGCGGACGGCGGCGGCGTTGGTCGGCGGCAGCAGCGAGAGCGAGCACAGGGAGGCGCGCGAAGCTGGCGGCCGCCTACGAGCGCCACATCGCGCCGGCGGTGAAGCTGGACATCTGCGCCCGCGAGCCGGCGCTGCCGGCGCATCTGGCGTCGTCGGCGTCGACGCGGTCGTCGTCGGCGGCGGAGTGGACGACGGGGTGGTGGACGCAGTTCGTGTGCTCCTCCGCCGCGGGCTCAAGGAGCGGCGGCACGAGTCGTTCAACAAGCTGCGCATCTTCCAGGTGCTGAGCGTGGCGAGCCTGGCGGGCCTGCTGTGGTGGCGCACGCCGGCGTCGCACCTGCAGGACCGGACGGGCGCTCATCTTCTTCTTCTCCGTCTTCTGGGGCTTTCTTCCCGCTCTACAACGCCGTCTTCACCTTCCCCCTGGAGCGGGCCATGCTGCTCAAGGAGCGGGCCTCCGGGATGTACCGCCTCTCCTCCTACTTCGCGTCGCGGGCCGCCGCCGACCTGCCCATGGAGCTCGGCCTGCCCACGGCCTTCGTGCTCGTCCTCTACTGATGGGGGGCTCGACCCCGCCCGGCCCCTTCCTCCTCTCCCTCGCCGTCGTGCTCTACAGCGTGCTCGTCGCGCAGAGCCTCGGGCTCGCCGTCGGCGCCGTGCTCATGGACGTCAAGCAGGGCACCACGCTCGCGTCAGTCATCACCATGGTCTTCCTCATCGCCGGCGGCTACTACGTGCAGCACATCCCGCCCTTCGTCGCCTGGCTCAGGTGCTCAACTACAGCTTCTACTGCTACCGCCCTCCTGCTCGGGATCCAGTTCCCCAACGGCGGCGGCTTCTACGACTGCGGCGACGGCCATGGCGCGCTCTGCCCCGTCGCCGAGTTCCCGGCGATCAAGGCCGTCGGCCTCAACAACCACTGGATCGACGTCTGCGTCATGGCGCTGCTGCTCGTCGGCTACTACCGCGTCATCGCATACGTCGCCTTGGACCGCCTCAAGCCAAGGTGAATGTGAACCATCAATTCGTCAGCCATGGCGCCCGAGCCATGCCGGCATCCATCGATGCAGAGTAGCAGGAGACGACACCCGATTGCTGATTAGCTCGGGGTTAAGAGGGGTTAATTAGCAGTGGACCCGAGTTAATTAATTGGCTCTTGTTTAATTTTGCCGTTTCTTGGATGGATGCATGGTAGATCGAGTTGACTAATCGAGTGATCAAGAGAGGATTCATGGTGACTATTATACGTTGATGATGACTCGGCGGCGCGAAATAATTTGTTCTAGTGTTGAACCGTGGCCAGAAGAGAAGGAACCACTTGTAGCTCTGTATGATAAATACAAGTGGAATACATTACAGAACTAAAGCTGCATCTTATCTCTGCTACTGACTAACAATTTCATGGATACCTGAACATCGTTTTTCAATATATATTATAAGAGCTGCTCAAAATGAAATTCTTACATGATCTTCTAAAGTCATCAGCATCGGCAAATTCAGCTACCAAGAACCGATTGTCCGGATTTCACTGTTCAGATTTCAGTATCTTGAAAAGTAAAGATGATGGTGATCGAAGTGAACACTGAACCCTGGTCAGCTGCATGTTACAGCAACACGATGTCTTGCAGCTTGCTAACAGAAATCGATGCTGCAGCGTGCCCTTCTGAATTCAGAAAGGATACCGTCTCCCATCTCCTTGTCAGAGGTCCAGAGCTTAGATGTCGCTAGCTATTTTTTTTTTTTAAGAACAGGGGCAAAGCCCTGGGATTTCATTACTTGCATAACGAAACCACAACTAGTTTTAGAGGTTTAAAAAAGATGTTTAAACGAAAGTAAATGAAACTGCGTGGGAAAGTAAAGGTGGTTTTGTACGACGCTACCGAATTATCAGCTTTTACTACAGCAAGTGCCACACATAGGGGGTTGAAATGATTGCCTAACACGCGCTCCAGACTATTGCCACTCGATCTGAAGCTCCTTGTACTTTCAATTGCCTTCATCTTGTCCATTGGTAATTGCTCTGCTGGTACCACCGGTTGCCCTGGTCGGCTGCCTTGGATGATGGTGGACTGCCGCCTGCTTTAGCCCCTCCGCTTCTGCCTGCGCCACATCATCTTCTTCCTTTTGCAGACTTGCCCAATATTTCAAAAAAGAGCAAGCATAGCAAACGATCTCAGTAGGAGACCTAACATATCTTTTCGAAACAAACTATCAGCTGTGTTCGCCTTGCCTGCTGCTTATCAGCGGTTATAGTGTTCGCAGTTATTTCTTCAGCATCTATTATAGTATTCGTAGTTATTTCTTCAGCATCCGCTACAGTGTTGTGGTGCAGCCGAACAGAGCCTATGTTTCTAAGCTTCCAGATGGCTCACAAATGCCAAACTAAGCCAACCATGAAGAATTTTTCCCATTGGGAATGTAATATTTCACCCAAGCCATGTATTGTCAACATTTGTCTGCAATTAGTCCCAATGACCATTGCAACCAACTCAGACATATTAACTAAACTACCTCACATTTGAAAAATGAGGCTGTACATTTCAAGTTTACTTTCCATTTAAGTATTCGTCAGCCAGATCCGAAGTCAAAACGAGGCCAGCCATATTAGTTAAGCTCAATTTAGCTTCAACCATCGAAAAAGATGCAATTGAGGACAAGCAACGACGATTACGCGAAGCCCGGCGGCGGCGTGGCGAAGCTCCCGTCGACGAGCACGGCACCAGAAGACTGGACGAGCCAGCCAGCATCCACAGGCCAGGGTAGTTTGGTCATGGAAAGTTACGAGGAAAACAAAATAAAAATCTCTAGTTCCAAGGAAATCACACAGTCCCAATCCCTTATTCCGAAGGTACGTGGATTAGGGATCAAATCCGAAGAGGTGACTGGTTTAGGTCTTTTCGCAAAATCTTCTTTGATCACACCACATCAACTGAGTGTGCCTCCATGATTTTATAAAAGTAGAAATAAATGCGAGAAGTAAAGCCCATAAGACCTTTGCTACTCCCAATAAAGGTTTTATTTTCATTAATTGAGGTGCCACATAAGTAAATTTAATGACATATAGCAAAGGAGTTATTAATAGAGAGAAAAAAAGGAGTTTCATCAAAATGAAAGTAGGATAACACGATTACTAGACATAAACCATCATGAAACTAGCATTGAGGAAGAGGAATTTCATTTCATTCTATAGATCCAATAAAACAATGAGTGCAATGAACACCAAAATAAAACTATAAATTGGAGGGGTTGTTTCATTTGTGGTTTCGGAACATTTTAGGTGACATGACACTTTTGGAAATGCCAAAATGGAACTCCCCTCCCGCTGAGACTAGCCTAACCAAGATACGTTTATTGATGAGGTTGATCGTGATTAAATGCAGAGGTGTACTAACCCACCAACCTCGTTAAGCCTAAACCTCCTCTTCCTCCCAAACACATGCATAAAAGGTAGATGTAGGCGAACAATCGAAAGCAAAACACCATACATATGTTTGAGGTAAGATGAATTGATATTTAAAAATAGAAGGCATTAGGAACTACACCCCTACGCATGTTGCGTGTCTCAGAAACCGGAGCAGAAGTTTGCACACCATTGAACGACCAGAGGAGTAGTGGTCGCATCCTTTGCTACAGCCGACGCGAGTATGGAAGGAAACAACACTCATTCGAAAGAACTGGGTGAGGGAGCAGAGTCGCTAAAGGCATATATGCTCATTTGTGCCACTCCTGCGTAGCCACCGCCGCTCGACTCCTGAAGAGGAACTGCGATCCGCGTGACAGAAGATGTGTGGTGAGAGAGAAAAACACACCGTTGCTCTGTGTAGTATAAAGTGGAATACAATACACACCTCAGACCTGTTTTGAATGTATGTTCATATGATTTTCTTCATGGCGCTGCTGCTCGCTGCGTACCGCATTGTGGCCCAGGTCGCATTGGACTGCCTCAAGCCAAGGTGAAACCATCGCTTCGTCACTGACCAACGATTATGATACCACTACTAATTCAGCAATCTCATATATTATTCACAACGATATATTTTACTGATCATCGTTTCAATGTTCACAAGATTTCCGAAATGGATTTTTTTCTTGAGCTCCCAAAGCCATCGGCATATAGGCAAATCCAGCTACCAAATTGACCAAAATTTCCAGTACTTTTCTGCTACTCCAGCTAGAAAATGCAATGAAAATAGGTGGGGTTGCTCTTCACCAGTGTTAAATTGGGCTCAACCCATCAAGCATTATATCATTTATACATTTCACCATGTCAACTAACTATATATCTACTATTTAAAGAGAGAATTGAACAGGATTGTGAAAATTGAAGCTCATAGGCCTTTTGGACAACACGATATGCTCATTGATCACGAGAACATGAATGTCGAAATACTCTACATAATGTCTGGGTTGGATTGCATGAATTATTATTTTTAGATTTAGAAATAGGAGACACCAGGAACAACATCCCTACAGATGTTGAGGTGCTATAGAACTAGAGCCGATACGGTTATAGAAAAGTCGCATAACATTGGATATCCTTTGTGGAATCAGAGGAGCGGCGACTAAATCCTGGGTTCGGTTTGCGAGTTTGACGAGTAGGGAAAAAAGCAGCTCAACCCCGTCGCCGAGTTCCCGGCGATCACGGCCGTCGGGCTCAGCAGCCACTGGATCGACGTCTGCGTCATGACGCTGCTGCTCGTCGGCTACCGGCTACCTCGTCATGGCATAAGTTGCCAAGGACCGCCTCAAGCCAAGGTGAATGTGAAACCATCACTTCGTCAGCCATGGCACCACGAGCCCATGCCGGCATCCATCGATGCAGAGGAGAGGTTGATTAGCTCGATCGGGGCTAAGAGGGATTAATTAACAATACGAGTTAATTAATTAGCTCTTGTTGATTTTGCCGTTTCTTTGATGCATGGTTAGAGTAGACTAATCGAGTGATCAAGAGAGGATTCATGGTGACTAGTATATACTTTGATGACTCGCGCGCGAAATAATTTGTTCTAGTAATTGATCCGTGACGAGAAGAGGAGGAAGCACTCGTCGCTTTGTAAGATACAAGGTGGAATACGAAGCAGAGCTGCTGCTGCTGCAGCTGCATCCTGTCTCTAAGACTGATCAGCAATTATGAGACCACTACTAATTCAGTAATCTCACGCGCCATTCGCAATGATCTTATTGATCGATCGTCGTTTCACTTCAATATATATTGATTTCCAAAGTGAATTTTTAGAAGGGGACATAAATGCGAAAAGTGAAGCTCAACTAATCCAGTTCCATTCTACGCATCTCTCACCACGTCAACTAACCATTCCTCCATGATTTTAGAAGGGGACATGCATAAATACGAAAAGTGAAGCGCGTGGACCCTTTGAATCAAGGTACCTTCATTGATGAAGTTGATCTTGTTGAAATGCAGAGGTGTACCAACCCACCACCTCTTGTTAAAGTTTAGACCTCCTCTCCCTCCAGAACACATGCATAAAAGGCTAACAGTCAGAAGCAAACAAGTTGGATTGAATGAATCATTGTTTTAACATTTAGAAATTGGAGGCATCAAGGAATACATCCCCACGCATGTAGCTTATGCCATAGAACCAGAGCAGATATGGTTATCAATGAGCCTGGAAATTTGCATACCATTGGACTAGTACACGATATGGAATGAGAGGAGCAGTGGCTACATCCCCATATTCCAGAGCTAGTAAGTGAACAACACGAGGGAGCAGAGCCGCCTCAGGCATATATCTGCTCATTAGAGTTGCGTCACCTGGGGAACACGGAGC
Source organism: Eragrostis nindensis (assembly GCA_012490785.1). Lineage (NCBI taxonomy): Eukaryota > Viridiplantae > Streptophyta > Magnoliopsida > Poales > Poaceae > Eragrostis > Eragrostis nindensis. The sequence continues at coordinate 9,540 of JAAXCT010003823.1, forward strand.
CACCTCGACTTGAGCAGTCGCCAGGAACTTCCTTGATCTTTGGAACACAAGAGAAGAGAAAGACACTTGTTACTCTGTATGAGACAGTGAGTACAATACAGACCTCACACCTGCAACGTTGTCGATGGCCATTTTTTTTTGAGACACTACTAAATCCGGTTATCTTTTGTGCCAATCACAACCTTCGGTTGATTAATATCGTTTGAATGTTCATACGATTTTTTCATGGGGCTGCTGCTCTTCGGATACCGCCTCGTCGCCTAAGTCACCTTTGACCGCCTCAAGACGAGGTGAAACCATTGCTTCGTCAGCCGTGGCCACGGCCATGCCGGCATCCATCTATGCAGTAGGAAGGAGAATGAACCCGGTTGTTGATTAGCTCAGGGCTAGAAGGAATTAATTTTTTTTTTAGATAATGGGAAGATTGCATTAATCCCGGCCTTGGCCTTCTAAGAAGCTACGGCCTCAATGGCCTTGACCTCCTAAAAAGTTACAGCCAAACACACCACCGACACAAGTCGGCCCAATCAGAAGTGCACAGGCGCACACTGATACATAAACAATCCTAAAAACAAAAGAACTAAAAAAAACACCGTCCTACAGCTTTAATTGACCTCCGAAGCGACTCTTGAGTAAGGTCTTCTTTGCAAGCGCCATCCACCATGGGATAATAAGCTCTTAAGCAAGTGCCAATCTGAAGACGAATAACATCAGATGATTACGGCAATGACCACCCATACCACAGCCGCTGGAGGTAGATGTGTCGCTGCAAGAAGCGGTAAGTAATAGCAAAGAAGGTAATCAGGCGACCATCAACCATCAACCGTCGACGCGAATCAACATGTGGAAGAACCTCCAAACGACGCCTTCATGAAGGTCACGACATAGAGTATGCTGTCGCCGTTCGTCCCGAAAACAGGGCCAAGTTTTCACCGGAGGACGTTGATCCAGGGAGGTTTAGCACCACGACAACTCCTTCAAGAAGGAAAGATGCCAAAAGGCAATGTCGTTGTCGGCACTAGCAGCAAGCTAGGCGAGGTTTTCACCTCGGTACTCAAACTCCAGATCGATTCCACAACCAGCCGCCGCTCACCGTGCTTGTCGCTGAAGCCGCAACAACCTTAATTAGCCTCCAGGGTGGACACGGTTGATCATCGAGGGCTGCAACGCCCTCGCGCGCACAACCAGCCAAGGAGGACGACGATCGTCGCCGGCAGCGCTCGCGCTGTCGCGCACAGCCAGCCGACGAGGACGGCGATTGTTGCCGGCAGCCCTCGCGCACAGCAAGCCGACGAGGACGGCGATCGTTGCCGGCAGCCCTCGCGCACAGCCAGACGACGAGGATGGCGATTCGTTGCCGCAACGTCGTTGCACAACCCGATCCGCCCGCCGATTGTCCATAGCCGCAGCAGACGAAGCCACGGCCACCGTACGTAGCCACCCGACTCAGATGAGAATGAACAACTGCAGGGGCTTGGAGATCCATCGAGGACGGCGAGGTCGCCCTCAACGAGATCCACGGTCAGGCCCGCCGCCGCCGAGGAAGATGGCCGTCATCAGACCAACCCTGATATCTACCAACAACGGGAAGGAGAGAAACCGGCGGAGGAAGACCCAGCCGTCGCCGTCATCGTCTTCTTCCAGGTTGTGCCGGAGTCCGACTCCGACGACGGCCAGGGAAATGGGGAGGAGAGATGGCCTTTTAGGTGGCGGCGGTGGAACGCCACCCGTGTCGCCAGGGAGGCGACGCGGGGGCGGCTAGGTTTTCTATAGGGGTCTAGAAGGGAACAATGGTCACCAGTTATATAATTAGCTCTTGTTTAGTTTTGCCGTTTCTTGGATGGATGGTTAGATCGAGTTGACTAATCAAGTGATCAAGAGATGATTTATGGCGATTAGTATACTTTGATGACTCAGCACGAAATAATTCGTAGTATTGATCTTTGGGGAGAAGAGAAGGAAGCACTGTAGCTCTGTTTAAGGTACAAGCTGGAATACAATACAGAACTGCAGCAGAAGCTGCATCTTGTCTGTGATACTGACTAACAATTTAATTGAACATCGTTTCGATATATGTTCAAATTGAGGCTCGGAATGAAAATTTTGCATGATCTCCTAAAATTATTAGTATCGGCAAATTCAGCTACCGATTATCCGAATTTCCCTGCTCATGTGCATTATCTTGAAAGTAAAAGATAATGTTGATTGAAGTGAACACTGAACCCTGGTCAGCTGCATGTTACAGCAACGCCATGTCTTGCAGCTTGCTAACAGAAATCGATGCTGCAGCGTGCCCTTCTGAATTCAGAAAGATACTGTCTCCATCTCCTTCTCAGAGGTCCAGAGCTTAAATGTCACGTAGCTGTAAACTGCTAGTTTACTTCCTATTTTAGTAGCTACTATGTACATGCATCAGCCAGCTCCGAAGTCAGAACGGCAATATCATGAACTCTCTTGTAATACAAGACTGAAGACATGATCTTCACCAATGTAAATTGAGCACAACTAATCCAGCCAGCAGTAAATAATCCATTTTATCCTCTCACCACATAAGTGCCAAAAGTGAAGCTCATGGACCTTTTTAACCACAAGATACGTTCACCGATGAGGTTGATTGTGATGAAATGTAGAGGTGCATCAACCCACCAACATTCTCTTGTTGAAGCTTTAAACCTCCCCTCCTCCACAACACATGCATAAAAGGCATAGTCGGAAGCAAACACTGTACATAATATCTGAGGTTGGATTGGATGAGTCATTGTTTTAACATTTAGGAATAATAGGCATCAGGAACTACATCCCTATGCCCATCGTCGGTGCAGCAGAACCAGAGCAAATACGGTTATCAATTATCCAAGAAGTCTGCACCTCATTGGACCTGTACACTATATGGAACCAGAGGAGCAGCAGATGCATCCTGTCTTACACTGCGAGAATGGAAGGAAACCACACTCATTTCTAAGAACAGGGGGAGGGAGCTGAGCCGGTGAAGGCATATCTGCTCATTAGCGTCGCTTCTCCTTGGGAAGCCGGAGCCACATCGACTTGGCAGTATATCCAGGAACTGTGATCCGCAGGGAGCAGATGTGTGCTGAGAAGAGAAAGAAACACTCGTTGCTCTCTATAATACAACGTGGAATACAATACAGACCTGCAGCTGCAGCAGAACCTTGTGCCTGAGACTTACCAAAATTTTTGTTGAGACACGACTAAATCCATTTATCTTTTGTGCCAACCACAACTTTATGTTGATTATTATCCTTTGAATGTATGTTCATAAGATTTTTTCATGGCGCTGCTGCTCATCGGGTACCATCGCCTCAAGGCTCGGGATCCAGTTCCCCGCCGGCGGTGGATTCTACGAGTGCCACGGCGCAGGTGGCCACCGCGTGCTCTGCCCGATCGCCGAGTTCAACAACCACGGGATCCACGTCTGCGTCGTGGCGCTGCTGCACGTCGGCTACCACGTTGTCGCATGCGTCGCCTTCCACACTTCGTCAGTCATGGAGCCACGAGCCCACGCCTTAGGAGAACTAACTCGGCTGATTAGCTTGGGGCTAAGAGGGATTAATTAACAATATGAGTTGATTAATTAGCTCTTGTTTAATTTTGCCTTTTTCCTGGATGGATGGTTAGAGACTTAGAGTTGACTAATCGAGTCATCAAGAGAGGATTTGTGGTGACTAGTATAAGTTGATGATGAGTCGGCACGAAATAATTTGTTCTATTATTGATCCGTGGCGAGAAGGGGAAGTACTGGTAGGTGTAAGGATCGTGTGACCGAGAGGAGGGGGGGGGGGGGTTGAACCGGTGCACTCTAGAATCTTTTCATTAACACTAACTCCCAAACAACTCCTAACAAGTAGTTCTAGTAACACGGTAAAGCACACTAAGAAGAGTCCTTAACCTGAGATGCTAGTGAATATAGATGACAAAAAGCACTCCACACTAGCACAAAGGAAGTCACTAGATAGCACAAGATATAAAACGGAAACAACTAACTAGGACAAAACAATTAAGGGAACTAGGCACACTAAGTAGAGTCCTTAGAGCTACAAGATAGACTACAACAAGTAAGCACACGAGCAAGACAAACTAGCAAGACTAGTGAAACTAGTTGGAACCAAAGTAAACACACAAGCAAGATAGGCACAACTCAAATACTACTAGCAATCATATATAGTGCGATAAGTAAATGCATGTAGTAAAGGAGAAGGGATAGAGAATGCTCATGATGTTTTCCCGTGGTCTCAGAATGATGGCGCCTTCCCCTACTTCACGTTGGGTCACTCCCGTCGGAGTCTCGACCTCGTCCCTCCACTCAAAGGCGATCCCTCCTAAAGCACACTTCACCCTCCGAGTGAAGTCGCGGGCACGTCCCGCCGGGCTCTCTCCCGGGTACTCTTCCGGAGGTAAGGCTCCGCACTTGATGCGTGCCAAAGGGCGCTCCACTAGTGATGCTTCTTTCACACGGGAAGCTCCAAGACCGTGTACAAACTTGTGTCGGCTTCCACAATCTCCTTAGACAGCTCAACACCGACGCCTAACCGGTCTAGGCCTTGCCATAGACCAAGAGTAACAGCTCTAGATGACTCTCTCAAGCTCACACTAGCCTAGAGATCAAAGGATGCAACTTGTTACTCTCTCAAGCACTAGGATCACTCCAAATCCTTCTCAAGTGCTTCACAGTTCTTCCCCTTGGCTTCTTGGCAGCACCTCTCCTCTTTCCTGGGTCCAAGTGCACCTCAAAGAGGCAAACAACCGGCTATATATAGGCCACCAACCTCAAACTAGCCGTTGTCCAAAAGTGCCCAGTCTTCACAGAGACCGTACTGTTGACCGTATGGTCCGGTCCTCATTTGACCGTACGGTCCGGTCTTCATCTGACTGGCGTTCAGGGAGTGCTGCTCCACTTCTCAAAGTAGACCGTACCATCCGGTCCCTATCTCTTCTTCTACCAACAGAAACTTCTCCTTCTCTGTTGCTTCTGCCTGTAAAACCGTACCATCTGGTCCTTGACCGTACCGTCCAGTCAATGGTCCGGTCTTCATTTCTCCACTTCCAGAAACTTCAGCTTCTCTGTCTGGAAAACTCAATAGAGACCGTACCGTCCGGTCAATGGTCCGGTCTCTATTTCTCCACTTCCAGAAACTTCAGCTTCTCTGTCTGGATTTCCACTGTAGACCGTATGGTCCGGTCTCCTTGACCGTACCGTCCGGTCTCCTCTGACTTTGCAGCTTCGATCTTTTTCTTGATCCTTTCTTCCAAACTTGATATTCTTGGTTCCTTCAAACCTCTTCTGCCACCCTAGCCCCTGAGAGACTCACCATGCATCCAATGATCTCTATAACTAGTGTGCACTAAGAGAAACACCTCGAACCCTCTTGATAGTCCGATTTTTCCTATGGACTCAAGCTAACATCTAACCAAGCAACACTCGCTTGGATCTAGCATGTCCTTAGCCTTGATCCATATCTTCTCCGTGACTCCATCAAGTCCGTTCTTGTGTTGATGAAGGCAACTAATCATCCTTGACATTAAGTTCATGGTTTGTTGGCGTACATCACCAACGGACGGAGCTTTCTTTATATGTGACCTATAAGATCTCACAAAGAGTGCTAGTCACATTCATGGTTCTCATCCAATCACCAAAACATTTATACCTTGGGGTTTCCCTAGCTCCAATGGTCATGAAGCTTACAGTAGGCTTGTAAGATACAAGGTGGAATGCAATACAGAACTGCAGCTACATCTTGCCTCGATCTGCTACTGCCTACTGACAAACAATTTCATGGATACATGACGTGATCTGGTGATCTATTTCATTGAACATCGGTTTCGATATATATTTGTAAGATGCTCATAATGAATTTTTTGCATGATCTCCCAAAATCATCAGCGTCGGCAATTTCAGGTATCGATTGTTGCTGCTCGCTGACAGAAATTGATGCTAGAGTGCCCTTCTGAATTCAGAAACGATACCGTCTCCATCTCCTTCTCACAGGTCCAGAGCTTAAATGTCGCATAGCTGTAACTTGCAAGTTTACTTCCCATTTTAGTACCTAATCTGTACATGCGTCAGGCAGCTCCGAAGTCAGAATCGTACGGCGAGATCATGAACTCTTTTGTAATACAGGACATGATCCTCACAAATGTAAATTGAGCTCAAATAATCCAGCCAGCAGTAAATAGTCCATTATATGCATGTCACCACAAAAATGCGAAAAGTGAAGCTCATGGACCTTTTTAACCACAAGATACGTTCATTGATGAGATTGATCGTGATGAAATGCAGAGGTGTATGAACCCATCAACCTCCTCTCCCTCCGGAACACATAGATAAAAACCACAGTCGAAAGCAAACACTATACATGATATATGAGTTTGATTGGATGAATCATTGTTTTAATATTTAGAAATAGGACGCATCAGAAACCACATCCGTACCCATGTAGCAGGTCGAGCAGAACCAGAGCAAATACTGTTATCAATGAGCCAAGAAGTTTTCACCCCATTGGACTCGTACACTATATGGAACCAGAGGAGCAGTACGTGGATGTATCCTCTGGCACAGTTCGAGTATGGAAGGAATCGACTCTCCGAAAGAATCAGGGGAGGATTAAATGGTCGACGATGCATCCGAATATTAAATGGGGGATGCAGATCAGAGACAACTAGGTCTGCATTTGGGTAATGTGTCGGTTTGATCTCTAAGTCTGCTCAATTTCTGTTATCATTTTGGTGGTCAAGGTGGAGAAGATATGAAGGTAGCAATTCTTATGGAGTCCGCGGTAACATTGGCCTGTGATGGCTAGATCTTCGCTTAGTTCGGGAGAGGCCACTCAATGCCATGTGCGTAGTTGTTTGCTGACTTCTCGGACTTGCCTCCATTGTACCGGCTCCGAAACCTTGGGTGCACAAGGACATGTACAAGGTTTCTTCAGTTCATACAAGAATCGTGGAAGTGGGTGCAGCGAAAGCATCGCGTAGAGCGCGGGAAGGTGATTCACCTTCGCACAATCTGACTCGTTCTTTTGTATGATTTGAAGACCGTGCAACGAAAGCTTCCATGTGCGTGGGGAGGCGTCAGGCCCTCCGCACGACCTTGCTTACTGGAGTTCGGATGTAAGTGATGTAGTATTGTTTAAGCGGCGTCAACATTCCTGCAGGGAGGTGTTTTCTTGGAGGATGAAGATACAGCTGCAACAATATTGTTTCGATTGACACCATAGGATTTTGGAGGTGTTGAGCTAGATGGTAGAGTCTACATTGTTTTTAGGTGTTTTAGGCTGATTTGTATCGGCTCACTTGGGTGTTTGTATGTAAATCCTAAATGTACCTTCGTTGTGCAGAGGCCGGAACATTATTTCACCTCGAAATAAAAAGTTTCCTTTATCTAAAAAGAATTAGGGGAGGGAGCAGAAGAGCTAAAGCATATCTGCTCATTTGCGTCGTATCTCCTTGAGACGGCAGAGCCACATCGACTTGGAGCTGCGATCCGCGGGACATAAGATGAGTGATGAAAGAAGAAAAAAAAACACTCGTTGCTCTCTATAATACAAAGTGGAATACAATAACCACTTGGTGTGGGTAGTAAAGCTCTCCTGAAGCCTCTCCTTTCTACTGTAGCTTCTCCCTTCCCTCGTGAATCCAGCAAGTTTTCTCCAAGAAATTTTGATCGGCCCCCCTCCTTCTCCCTTCCCGGTAGTCTGCAGGCGTTGAGTTGGAGGGGACCCGCCTGTAGCAGTAGATCTACTAGTAGTTTAGTCTTAGCTTGTTTTATGTTTTTTTTCCCCAATAATATGAGCTTTAGGTTGTCGCTCATTGCTCTAGTGAGCAATTGTCTGTGCTGCGACTTGGATCGATGCTCAGTTTCTCCGGTATGGAAGTTGCCGTGATGGCTTTCTTCCCCGTCGGATTCCTACCCGTCGGGCGTCCTTTCCCTTTTTCTTTTTTATCTGTTGCTCTGGTTTCGGTTCGCTGGAGATGCAGGACTAGTCTGAGCTCATGTGCTGAGTTCGTGGATGAGCGCTCAAGCTCCCATACTCAGGTTGATCGCACCCTGCTGATCCCGATCTTCTTCCAGGGAGATTCAAATCAGTCAAGCCCGGTGATGCCTACTCAAAATCTACTGCTTCGATTTCTTCTACCTCGTCATCAGATGCACGATTTGAGGCGACCTCCAGGTGGACCGCTGGAGTGTCAATCTGTCCGCATCAGGAGGCTCTTTTCCCATCCATGTCGTGGTGTCTTGACGGCTTTCTGTCAGCACTGCTTGGTCCCGATGCGGATGGAGGCGCTCATGTTCGAAGCTTTGGTGCGGGAGTTTCGGTCAAGCTGCATCTTCATGCAAGGGAAGCTTCTGCGGTGGCGATGGAGCTCTCTCCGTCGTCGGCGTCAATTTTTTGAAGAGGACCTCGATGTAATTTTCATTTACCTTTGTGTCCTCATTTTGTTGCTTAAGGTCCTTTGCTTGTATTCTAGATCTTGTTTGGGCCTTGATGCAAATGTCCTGGCCCACCCGGCGTACTCTGTAGATCCGCCCGTTGTCGTGTACCGCCTCAAACCAAGGTGAAACCATCGCTCATCAGCGCCACGCGATGGTTTTTTTTTTCTTGATGCTTCAACAGCTTTTTTTTCTTTTTTCATTTTTTTTTTTGCGAGGAAAGGTGATGCCCTTATTAGATCATAGCAGAATTACATTCTGCTTGGAGCAGATGTGTTACATAAATTGGCCCGTGATGCAGCCAAACTTTGCTAAATTTGTGCCTAACAATTTCATAGATAACTGACGTGATCTATTTCATTGAACATCGTTTCGATATATAGAAAATTCCTTCTATGGCCTCAAAAAGATGGTGCTTCCTTCCTTGGCCTTTTTCAAATTGAACTTCCCTATTAGGCCCAAAACCATTTTTAGTTTCCTTCCATGACCTTCCGTCAATTTTGACACTTAACGGCGTTAAGTAGAAGGTAAAAAGACCGTTTAAACCCCTGATAAATAAACTTTAATTCACCTCTTGGTACAATTATGAATTTTGAATCAAAAATCTCAAATTTGATTAAATTTAATTTAAAACTAACCAGATACATACTTAGTAATTTTCAAATAAAAACCACCCGTAAAATAATAGTCACATTCCATAATATTTTTGATAAGTTAAATTTATTTTATATGAGGGGTAAAATAGTCTTTTAACCCTCCACTTAACACCGTGGAGTGTCAAAATTAACGGAAGGGCCATGGAAGGAAACAAAAAATGATGTTGGTCCTAATAGGGAAGTTCGATTCGGAAACGGTCAAAGAAGGAAGCGTCATCTTTTTTGAGGCCATAGAAGGAACTTCCTCTTCGATATATATTTATAAGATGCTCAGATTGAAATTTTTGTTTGATCTCCTAAAGTCATCAGTATCGGCAAATTCACTCAGCTACCGATTGTCCAATTTCCCTGTTCAGGTTCAGTATCTTGAAAGTAAAAAGATAATGGTGATTGAAGTGAACACTGAACCCTGGTCAGCTGCATGTTACAGCATCACCATGCACCTCTTGCAGCTTGCTAACAGAATTCGATGCTACAGCGTGGCGTGCCTTCTGAAGGATACCGTCTCCATCTCCTTCTCAGAGGTCCAGAGCTTAAATGTCGCATAGCTTTAAACTGCAAGTTTACTTCCCATTTTAGTACCTAGTCTGTACATGCATCTCACCAGGTAAATGCGAAAAGTGAAGCTCATGAACCTTTGTAACCACAAGATACGTTCATTGATGAGGTTGATCATGATGAAATGCAGAGGTGTAAGAACCCACCAACCTCCTCTTGTTGAAGCTTAAAACTCCTCTCCCTCCGGAACACATACCTAAAAAACCACAGTCGAAAGCAAACACTATACATGATATATGAGTTGGATTGGATGAATCATTGTCTTAACATTTAGAAATAGGACGCGTCAGGAACCACATCCCTACCCATGTAGCAGGTGCTGCAGAACCCGAGCAAATTCGGTTATCATTGGGCCAAGAAATTTGCACCTCATAGACTTGTACACTTTATGGAACCAGAGGAGCAGTACATGGATGCATCCTCCGGCACAGATCGAGTATGGAAGGCAACCACACTCCAAAGGAACAAGGGGAGGGAGCAGAACAGATAAAGCATATCTGCTCATTTGCGTCGCATCTCCTTGGGACGGCAGTGCCACATCGACTTGGGCGGTATCCAGGAGCTGTGATCCGCGGGATAGAAGATGAGTGATGAAAGAGAAAAAAAACACTTGTTGCTCTCTATAATACAAAGTGGAATAAAAAAAAAGGGTCACAAAAGACCTGCACCTGCAGCAAAAAAAAATCGCAAAAAAAAAAGGGTCACAAAGGACCTGCACCTGCAGCAGAACCACCAGGCAAACAAGAGGTGAATGATGGTGGAACCGGAGCAGCCGCGGCTGTCGTTGACACGGTGAACTGCGACGCCCTGCAGCTGCAGCCCATGTTGTCGTTGGCACTTGGCAAGCCCATAGAGCTGGAACGGGAACTGCGGCGCCAGAGCTGGTGATGACGACGGTGCGGCGACGGTGAGGCGCTGGACTCGCTGGAGTGATTTATACGTCGTCGCATACGTCGCCTTGGACCGCCTCAAGCCAAGGTGGAAGTGAAGCCTTCAACACTACACTTCGTCAGCCATAACCATGCTGGGATCCATCGATGCAGTAGGAAGGAGAACGAACCCGGTTGATTAGCTCGGGGGCTAAGAGAGATTAATTAACAGTACGAGTTAATTTATTAGCTCTTGTTTAATTTATTAGAGTTGAATAATCGAGTGATCAATAGAGGATTTATGATGAATAGTATACTTTTTTTTTAGGGAATGATGACTAGTATACTTTGCTGACTCGGCGCTAGGGAAGGAAGCACTTGTAGCTTAGATACAAGGTGGAATACATTACAGAACTGCAGATGCATCTGCATCTTGTCTCTGAGACTGACCAACAATTATGACACCACTACTAATTCGGTGATCTCACGTGCCATTCACAATGATCTATCTTATTGATCACCGTTTCACTTCAATATATGCTCATAAATTTCCAAAGTGAACTTTTTTTCATGAGCTCCCAAATTCATCAGCATATCGGCAAATTCAGCTACTAATGGACCAAAATTTTCAGTACTTTTCTGCTACTCTAGAAAATGCAATGAAAGTAAGTGGGGATGCTCTTCATCGATGTTGAGCTCAACACATCGAGCATTTAATAATCCGTCTATGCATCTCATCACATTAACAAACTATATCTCTAAGATTTTAAGAGAATTTTAAGAGAGAATTGAACCTGAATGTGAAAATTGAAGCTCATAGGCCGTTTGGACCATTCAGTACTACATGCAGAGCTGTAGCCACCCAACAGCCACCTCTTATTGAAGCCCAAAACCTCCTCTCTCTCTCTCCGGAACACACACCTATAAAAGCATGTAGGCTAATAGGCAGAAGTAAACACTATACTATACAAAAATGTGTGTTTTGTTGAGATTTAGAAATAGGAGACATCGGGAGCTACATCCTTATGGATGTTGCGAGTGCTATAGAACCAGAGCGGATAGGGTCATCAGAAACTCTTCAAACTTGCATAACATTGGATATGCTCTGTGGAACCAGAGGAGTGGTGGCTACATCCTTGGCCTTAGTGCGAGTTTGACGAGTAGGGGAGCGGAGCCGCTCAAGGGAGATGTGCTCATTACCGTTGTGTCACCTCAGGCAGGCCGGGCGGAGCCACCTCGACTTCAGCAGTATGCTGACAATGGGGTACAAAGCAGCTCGGGATAATGCAAGCTGGAATACAATTGAGCTATACTAATCAAGCCAGCAGTAAATAATTCATTCTATGCATCTCACCGCAAAAATGCGAAAAGTGAAACTCATGGCCGTTCATTGATGAGGTTGATCGTGATGAAATGTAGAGGTGTACCAACCACCAAAGTCCTCTTGTTGAAGCTTAAACGTTCTCTCCCTCCCAGACAAATGCATAAAAAGCACAGTAGGAAGCAAACACTATACGACATTTGGAAAAGGAGGCATCAGGAATTACATCCCTACGCTTTTAGCCATTGCAACCGAACAAGAGCACATACGGTTATCAATGAGTCTAAAAGTTTGCACACCATTGTATGTGTGCACTATATGGAACCAGAGGAGCTCTGGACGTATATTGCATCATAGTGCGAGTATGGAAGGAAACCACACTCATTTCCAAGAACAGGGGAGGGAACAGAGCCGCTCAAGGCCTATTTGCTCATTATTAGCATCGCATCTCCTTGGAAAGGCGGAACCACCTCGTCTTGGCCAGTATCCAGGAACTGCGATCCGCGGGACAAAAGGTGGGTGATAGAGAGAAAACAAATACACTTTGCTATGTATGACACAAAATGGAATAGAATACAACCTCAGACCTGCACCTCAGCTGAAACCTTGTGTCTGAGACTGACCATTTTTTTTTAAACACCACTAAATCCAGTCTTTTGGCAAATTTGTTTTTACCACCCTTATCTTTTGTGCCAAACTGCCAACCACAATGTTCTGTGTTTATTATCGTTTGAATTAATGGAGCTGCTGCTCCGATCTATTTTAATTGGGGGTATGCCAAGGCAAACTCTAATGAATGATTCGGTAAATACTATATAATTTGTCCGGCATATCGGTGTACAAGACTACAAGTATAATATAACTAAAACTTGATAATACATTTAAGAGATATCACAAAACTATATCTAAAAACGTCATATAATATATAAAGTAATTCAAACGAACTACAAGTTTCCATATAAGATTATAAATAGTTCAAACAAACTACTCCTGTCTTAAATATGTATAACAGCAGCCTGTAAACTAACAGTTGTTCAAAGGAGCTTGCGAAGGTTTACTTCTTGTCTTTCTTATCCAACCTTCTCTGGGGTATTGTTCCGAAACATATCTGCAATATCCTTATTGCTCTTCATGATCTTCAGAGTTCAACTATGATGTGATAAAAAAAAAAGAGTCAAATTAAAAATATGCTTTGATCAACGACCATGGACGAGTGGACAACGATGCCTCAATGTACAATTGACAGCACAAAAGTCACACGTTCTAACGCTTTGCGATGCTCGAGCGGTGATTTCTACCTCGGCCTTCATCTCCAGCAGCGAGCGAATCCACGGGACGGCCTCGCCTGTGGCCTGCGTGAGAACTGACAAGTGCGAATTGCGATATGGGAAGCGCCATGGCTCCTCCAGAAAACGAATCGAGCGGCATTACGGCAACCGGCAGAGTTGGGCTCAGCGACGGAGAGGCAGGCGGGCGTCGCGCCGATCGGGAAATGTAGCTGCATTGCATCGATCTCGATCGGGAGACATCACCATGTCGGCAAACTCGGTTGCGCTAGCTGCGGCGCGGCAGACGCTCGTCGCGTCGGTTTCTGAGATCGGGAGCGCTGGGCGTTGTTTGGACGTTGGATGAAAGTCTGGGCCAGGCTGGGTCCAATCTACACGGTATGCCATGGCCCATCCGGCATACCCTGTAGATCCGGGCCGATCTTATAGGTAGGACGGGATATGGTTTAGTTTTGATATGATAATGTTTGAGGCCCAGATTCGCGCGAATAGAAAGATGGAAGGATGGATGGATCCTATACGTAACTCGCCCTACAAAATTCTTTTGATAGAACACTTTGAGATAAGCGCGGGAGGCAATCCGACGGCCCACATGCGCTGCGGGCTGAGAGGGGGAGGACAACTGGGTGACACGTAGCACGTTTTGATTGGGGCGGGTGGGAGGAGGGAGAAAAAGAAACGAATTTCAAACTTTAAACACATTTTTCTCTTAAACCGTAAGTCTATTTTCGAATCCGTTTGAAGCATGATGTTGTTTGGAATTAATGCTACAAAATAAGATCCAATATGAATATTTTTTGAAATTCGAATTTTTCGTCAACATTTTTGTTTTCACTGTGTCAACATTTTTTATGTGCTATGTCAACATTTTTGGCATAAATGTTGACTCTGTTGTTTGGAAATGTTGACATAGGCTTACGAAAATGTTAAAACTGTTGTTTGAAAATGTTGACGGTTAGTTGGTAAGCTAAGTTGTTTTAAGTGGGCCGAATTTGATAGGCTATTGGGCTGACCTACAAGTTACATAGGGTGTCCCGGAAGGATGAGAGGCTTTCACGTGTCAGTTTTTGATTGGGGCGGGCGGAAGGGATCAGAAAATGAATCGGTTTCTAAA
>JAAXCT010003824.1:0-23763 GCA_012490785.1 Eragrostis nindensis
ATTTTAGTGCTACAATTATATGTCCAAGTTTGCCTCATTTGGACTCCGGACATGGCAGTTACAATTTTTGGAAGTCTATGTTCGGATATGGAAAGTTTAACCGACTCAGATTAAACCCTTGGCCCAGGACACTACGGTCCGCTCCATAGCCTCCATGAAAAAAAAATTTGTCGGTTCTTAGTACTTTGCTCTTCATCAAACGTCCACTCTTGTACACCCAAACACCACCTGCAGTCCATGATACGGAACCCAAAGCAAGTGACGTAATCTCGGCTTACCATTGTTATGATTTTTTTTTTTAATTTTGCGCTGTTGTAACGTACAAACATTTTGCTAGTATACGTTATATGTTTGATGATTGGTTGTTTGGGGTTTGATAGGAAACTTGGGCACAAGGAGCGCCCACATTTTGCTTGAGGATGTCTATGCTTGAAGCCACAGTCATATTGAAATCTTTGCTAATAATATGCACGTTCATGTAGTAATAGACTTAGTTTTATTTCACAATCTGACAGTGCCAATAATGCACGTTCATGTAGTAATAGACTTTGTTTAATGGAGGAGTGTGTCTCTTTTTCTTTGAGTTGTAATAATGAACTATAAGTTGAAATAGTTACAAGCACCGGTCGATGTAATGCTGAAATATTGAAATATATTCTTTTAAATAAGCTCAAGTGCGTCTCTCCGTTCATCATCTTCTCAGTCCTAGGTGGGCCATGTTTGTCTGGGTGGAAAATGTGTGGCGACCTATAGGCTGCCTTTCACTGCGTCTGAAGCGGCGGGGCTTAGACTGACTCACTCCAACGGGTGCCCAATAGGGCACCCCATATCCAAAACGGGTCTCCAAACTCCAAAAACATCTCTCCAACCGATTACCTAAAGAACGACCCCATTTTAGGCTACGACCCTCTCGCACCGCAGAAATGGAGCATCTCGCAACGGCACCCATCGCGCCAGCGCCCGCCTGACCCCCCCCCCCCCCCGACCCCCCCCCCCCCCCCCCCCCCCCCCCCGGCCAAGCGCCAGGCCATGGAGGCCGAGCGGCTCCGCCGCCACCCATGGCGCCTGCCGCAGCCACCACCCCCCCTCCCCGCGGCCAAGGGCTGGAGGCCGGCCAGCTCTGCCGCCACCAATGGCGCCAGCGCCACCGCCCCTCCCCCTCCCCCTCCCCCCTCCCTCCTCCCGCGGCAAAGCCGCTCCGTCGCCGCCCCTTCCCCCTCCCCCCTCCCTCCTCCCGCGGCCGAGTCGCTCCACCGCCGCCGCCCCCTCCCGCTGCCAGCGCAGATCTACGGGATGTGGGACGCCGTGTTGCTCCTCGTGGGCACGGAGAAGCCGCGGCAGGGGCGGCGGCCCCCGGGGTCGCGGCGGGCGGGCGGGCGTGGCGGAGCCGCTGACGATGGCGGCGCCCCCTTCTAGATCCGCCGCCCCGAGAAGAAGGACCCCGCCGGCGTGATGTGAACTAGGGTTCCCGATCTTCCGAAAGGTTCTGATAACTCTCGATTTGGTGGAGACTTGACACACGTCGATCCGGCTTCAGAACAACACGTTCTAAACCCCGCAATCGCAGGACCACGTCTCCGCAGGTTATCGACCGGCGGTGCACGGTCGACCTCGCCAAGAAGGCTTATCCTTGCCTGCGAATCGAAGAACACAAGCAAGAACACAGTAGATTGCAACCAAAATTGCTGATAACTGAATTAAGCTCACGAGTTGGGGTCTCACAAACCGATGAACGGCGAAACTGTTCTTGACAGAATAATCCAAGCAAAACCCAACCCTAAGTTGGGCGGCGGCTACTGTAGATATAGACCTTAGGGGCGTGCAAGACCCCCTGGACGCGCCCCTAATGGGCTCCAACACGATACAAAGCCCAAAGGCCAAATTACGGTGGCGCAGCACCGGAACAGATTCTGGACGTCAACTTGTTTCAAAGATTCCTGATGACTCCGAACGAATTTTGACATGAAACCAGCGCCATTGGAAAGGTTATCAAATTATCTTTCCATGCATAGCAAGAACGTCCAAAACTGAACCCGTATGCGGCCTGGGCGACCGTTTTAGTGCAGACTGCTCTTGGACTCCTTAACCGATCCAAAGTCGACTTGAATTGGGCCTCCAACTTGGTTTGGACGCCCTTGCTGTCCCTCCACACCTCCAAGCTCCTCTCCAATCATCTTCTGGTCCACTCCATGGTTCCTAATCACAATATAATCATTAAGTAGTAATCTAGGATCCCTTCCATACCATTGGTTCAATTTTCACTGGTCCTGTCTACCACTACCGTCAAATTCTATATTAAAGTAGAGCAACGGTGCGGTGAATGACATTTGTGCCCTTCTTTCTCCCAGTGTTGCTCGGATGGGCACCTTGAGCCGGCATCGAACCTGGTGGTCGAGGAGCGCTCGAGCAGACATCTGTTCCGTCCCCATCTCGGCTATCGCGCGATTGAGTCACCCAAAGGCCTCCGCCGGAACGCGACGCCGCCAGCTCCGCCCCTGCCGCGCTGCCGACGCCCCTCGCGGCGCGCCTGTTGCGACGTTGTCTCCCCTGCCGCACTTCTCGTGCGCGCCCCTCGCGACGAGCCGCCCAGACTCGCCACGCCCCTCGCGACGCTCCGCCCTGACCTGCCGCCCGGACGCCTTGCCGCGCCATGGATTCGCTCGGCCGCCGCACCACCACTCCGCCCGACCCCTGCTGTCGCGCCGTGCCGCGCCGCGAGCACTGCCCTGGAGTTTGGCGCTTGAATCGCGGCTATGGACGTTGCTCCCTACTTGCTCTCGTGCTGCCAGGCGAGCTCGGGGACGGCGCGCAACGGCTGGGCGTGCTCGCGAGCGGCAGGGAGAGGGAACGCGCACGCGGTGGCTGGGCTGGGCTTGCCGTTCGCAAGCCGTGGCTAGGCAGGAGCGCGGCGGGCGCGTGCGCCTGGTGCTCCCCGTGCGCCGGCGCAGGCCACCACCCGCCGACGAGGTCGGGCCGCATTGCTGCGACGCAGTCTTAGTGGCCGAGACCGGCAGGCAGCACCTCGTGCTCGTGCTCGAGCTGCTTCGAGGCGGACTCAGGACTCGGTGCCAGGCGGCGGGGACAACGAACAGGGATACCGATAGTCATTTAGAAAGAAGCTGACAAGTGGGCCAGCCTTTTTTCACGTTCGAAGTAAACAGAATGGTACAGAAGGGCAGTCAAAATTCAACCAATGGTACACAGGGGATTGAAACATTTTTGATGGTATGGAAGGGATTAGAAGTTTTTTCAATGGGATAGAGGGAATTTTCTCAAAACCTTCCCGGCAGCTCGGCCTCGTGAGTCGCAAACACCAGCCGGAGTGGGAAAAAAAAAACTTGTAGTTTCTGGGCCCCACCACGTGGTCCGTCGTCCACCTACAGCGGGAAGGAAAAGCTTCCCGGAAGCTCGGCCTCGCGAACACCAGTCGGGGTGAAAAGAAAAACATATACTACCTCTATGTCAAATTATTTGACATTTTTGTGTTTTAGATATCGCGTTTGCCGTTCGTCTTATTCAAAAATTTTGTGCAAATATTAAAACAAACAAATCATGTTTAAAATAACTCTAATGATAAAACAAACTATAACAAGATAAATGATATTTGCAGAACAATTTCGAATAAAACGAGCGGTCAAACTCGATTTTCAAAAATCAAAAGTGTCAAGTAATTTGAAATAGAGGGAGTAGCTGCTATCAACCCAGCGTCGCCATCCCGGGCGTGAAGGACGCTCTCTGCCGCGAGTGCGCGTCAGAACCCGGGGAACAAATTCCAGTCCAAGCGGGAACTCTCTCGTCGCTCGCTACTGTAGCACCTCATGTAGCTCTTTCTTCCCCATTGGATTTTCCTTCAATCCGTCACTCTAGTTGGCCAAATCCTAGTCTCATCTTGAACAGGCGTTAGAGCATCCTCTGATCTGTGGATTAGTTGTTGTTTTGGCCTGTTATCTAGGTTGTTCTCTCAGCTTTCAAGGAGTAGAAATGTGAGTCTTCTCAGTTGCTCCAGTAGGCGCTGTCCATGGCGGCAGCTGCTGCTTGTTCTGGATGCTTTTAGTTTCTTCTGGTGCTGCTCTGTTTCTGACTAATCCCTTCTAATTTCCATCCTGTTCTTTCTTCTTCTCTTCCTCCTCGTGTCTTTATCGTCCACCTCCCTGCTTCCTGCTCTTTGTAGAGCTTGTTTAATAGTTTCCTTAACAGTTTTCCTATATGGACGTAGGCGTGATGCCTTTTTTCTCTCGCTCTAATCACCACCAATCTCCTGCCCACCTACCAGTTTCTCGCAATCACTCGATAAATCTTCTCTCATGGAACTGCAGAGGAACGGGTGGTTCCCTCTACAGTTCAAGGATGCGCCATCTCTCAAGGCTAATCAGCTCTACTAAAGCCAAGGTGATATTTATATCTGAGGTAAAATCTAATAAATACACTTCTAATGAAATCATGCATGCTTTTCCTGTACACGATAGTTTTAGTGTCCAAGCTGAAGGAATCTCTGGAGGTTTATAGCTTCTGTGGACTGAAGATGTAGAAGTAATAGTTGTCAAGGCTAGTTCTAATTTTATTTTAGCTAACATTAGTTATATTCCGGCTAATATAAAATTTAGGTTGGTTTGTGTTTATGGTGATCCTTACCATCTTCGCACTGATGATATTTGGGCTATTGTGTATGATTTTGCAAAAGTGGATAACAGTCCACTCTTTTGTATGGGAGACTTAAATGAGCTTTTGGATGTTGATGAAAAGTTTAGCTCTTCTTTACCTAATTGTAATCGTATTTTCTCTTTTCTTAATATTATTAAGAGTTGTGGTCTTATAGATTTAGGTTACAATGGGCCTGCCTATACTTGGACTAACAGGCTTTTCTTCCAAACCCACCTTTCAAAGATTGGATAGGTGTCTTGCTAACTCAGTTTGGTGCAGCGCTTTTCCTAATACCAATGTCCACCATCTTCCTTTGATATATGGAGATCGTGCCCCTATCCTTGCTGTTCCTCTCTCCAATAACTCTATTAGGAAAAGGGCTTTTAAATTTGAAATTGGTGGTTATTTGAAAAAGATTTTCAGGATGTTTCTATAAGCACTTGGAGCAGGTATGGAAATCTCCCTTTTCACAAAAGAATTACGCAGCTAGGATTCAGTCTTGCTCTGTGGTCCAGGAGAAATAAAAAATCTTTAACTTATCAGCTTAAACAAATCGAAAGCAATATCGCTAACCTCCAAGCTCTTCCTTTTGAATTTCAGAACCACAAGATGGAGGATGATTTAACAAGACAGCATGCTCTTATTCAAAATAAGTTA
The DNA here is from genome assembly GCA_012490785.1 of Eragrostis nindensis. NCBI lineage: Eukaryota > Viridiplantae > Streptophyta > Magnoliopsida > Poales > Poaceae > Eragrostis > Eragrostis nindensis. Next base: position 5,299 of record JAAXCT010003824.1, read on the forward strand.
TCAGAATACTACAGGCAGAGGTGCAAAAAATGATGGATCACACAAGGAGACAGGAACACTTCTTTCTTTCATAACAGTGTTATTAAAAGAAGAAGGAAAAATAGAATTAGTTCCATCTCTAATCCCGATGGCATTACTGTTAACAAGGATGAGGAAATTGCAGATTGCTTTATAACTATTTTGTAGATCTTTTTTCCTCTTCCTTGCAGGGAATTGGAAATACTTATGCTGACTCGGATCCAGGAAGGATCCAAGATGAAAGATTAACTGAGACTCCATCTAAAGAAGAAATCTTCAATATCCTGAAAACTATGAGAGGAAATGCTGCTCCAGGACCTGATGGCTTTAATGTCACATTTTTCAGGTTGCTTGGAACTGGATCGGTGAGGACATATAATCTGGTAAGAGCTTTTTATTCCCACAAATACATGCCTGATAGTCTCAAGAAAACTAATATTGTTCTCATTCCTAAGAAATCTGTTTGTTCCACTCCTCTAGACTATCGGCCAATCAGCCTTTGTAATGTTGTTTACAAAATTATAGCTAAGTCTCTTGCCCTTAAGATGCAGCCTTACTTACCTGATTGTATAATCAACTCTCAATATGCTTTTGTCATGGGGCGCAGAATTTCTGAGAACATTGTTATCGCCCATGAAATTATTCACTCCTTTCATCTTAAGAACTGGAAATGTAATGGCTTTATGTTAAAGCTAGATTTAGCAAAAGCTTTCGACAGAATCGAATGGAGCTTCATAAGGTATGCCATGCGTCGTCTGGGTTTCAATGAACATTTTATTGACCTTGTTGCAACTTGTTCTGAATGGCCTATATTCTCTGTCATCATTAACGGCCAATCATATGGAAAGTTTAGGAGTACAAGAGGAACATGACAAGGATGTCCTCTCTCGCCATATCTTTTTATTGTTGCCATCAATGAACTGACTTGCAGGTTGCAAGATGCGGTTTCGGACAATAGAATATGTGGTATTAAACTAGCTCCTCTGGCCCCACCTATTCATTCCTTGTTGTTTGCAGATGATGTCATATGTGGGCAAGCTTCTATCCAAGAGGCTGAGATCATCAAAGGCATTCTCGACTCTTTTTGCAGGGACTCAGGTCAAATCCCAAATTGGAGCAAGTCTTTAATTCTTTTTAGCACAAATACCCCCACTAATAGGCAGGAAGATATTAAAAATATTTTTCAAGTCTCAGATATGAATCACAATTCGACCAACCTTGGTCATCCTTTATTCACAATTCACATTCCAAAACCAAGGTGTATGCTTTTCTTAAAAACAAGTTCAAATCCAAGTTCAGCGATTGGAAAGCAGATATGATCTCTCATGCAGGGCGCTCAACTCTTATCAAATCTGTGTTTTCTTCAATCCCTATTTATTATATGTCTCATGTTCTTTTTCCAAAAACCTTTACTGACGAGCTTACTTCTATTATCAGACAATTTTGGTGGAAGGGAAATAATCCAGATAATAGCAAGAAGCCTCTATGCCTTACAGCTTGGGAAAAATTTTGCATTCCAGAAGGGGCCGGTGGTTTAGGCTTTAGGAATCTAACCACTCTAAACATAGCCTTGATCATTGGTTTAGCATGGAGAATGTTGACAAATTATGGGCCAAAGTCTTGAAAGGTAAGTATTTCCCAAACACTTCTTATTGGTCAGTGAGTAGTAAAGGACCTAAATCTTGGAAGCAGTTCAGTGGCAACTTTTTGAAGGCAATATTTCTATTTGGAATCAGCCCCCGGTCCAGGTTGGGAGAATATTTACACAAATCTCAAAGAGGAAGCCATGCACTTGAACCTTCCTATTAAAGTGTCAGAATTATGGCTTTCCCAACCAAAACGATGGAATCAACCTTTGCTTCATTCTATTTTCAATGCAGATTTTGTTAATGTAATTTTGCAGGTACCTATTTCTCAATCTGGAGGAAAAGATGAGTTAATCTGGAAACCAAACAGGAAAGGGATTTGGACAGCACAAAGTGCTTACAAGCTCTTACATGAGGAAAACATCCAAAAAATAGTAAGTAAACTAAACATGTCCCCTCAATCAATGTCCATCATAAAATATATTTGGAACAAAAAGAATATTCTTCCAAGGGTGCAAATGTTTATTTGGAGGCTTTTAACTAAAAACATTGCAAATGCTCAGCGTGTTCATAGAAGAATGAAAACTATTTCTTCAAATTGTGCACGCTGTAGCAAGGTGGAGAATGATGAGCATATTTTCTTTCATTGTCCGTTTGCAAGAGCAGTATTGTTTGCTTCCCCGTTTGCCATTAGATCAGATCACCTCAGTGGCTCTTGCGCGAATATTATTTATTATATCCTTAATAATCTCCCTTCTGATAAAGACCAAGATCTCGTCTCTACATTTTATGGTTCATTTGGAAAGCTAGAAACCTTCGCATATTTCAAAAGAAAGAAACTTCCACCTTGTCTGTTGTTTTTCAAGCTAAAGCAGCTCAAAAGGCTCAATATGAGGCTTTTGGTGTGGAGCATATTTCGTGCAATACATCTTATGTCTCTCACATCCTTAACTCTCAGGTGCTTCCTAATAGCTCCACTTCTCACTGTTATTGCAAATCAGATGCCTCTTATCATGCAGGTCAAGAAACAGGTCTTGGGATTCAAATAAGCTTCTTTGGAAAACAGGGAATGTGGAGTCTGCAAGCGCAAGCTAAAACTTCTATTGCAGCCTCCCCTCTCCACGCTGAAGCTTTACGCATGTATCTTGGTTATCAAATCGTATGTTTCTTGCAGGTTAAAGAATGTGATTTCTTTTCAGATAATGCTACCCTCATCTCCTTTATGAAGAATAGTCAAGAATCAGCACCAGACTGGAGATTGAAGAGCATCAAAAGAGATATGGAAGGCAATCGGAGAAACATGAGCATGAACTTCTTCCATGTTCCAAGGGAAGAGAATTTCATCTGCTTTTAGGGACAGCCCTAGGTTCAGTTGCTTCAATATTAATCATAGTAATTTTTTTTTCCGAGAAGAGGGATTGCCCTCGGTTTTCATTAGAAAAACCGTATCGATACAAACGCATGCCACACGCACCACCACAGCCAGAGGAATGGACCCCTCCCGCCCTTCCTCGGCCCACAAAACTCTAACACATTCGACACAAAGTCCTTTCAGCGACTATCAGCAGCACTTTTGGATACTGCAACCAATTTCTCCCACACAACATGAACCAAAAACTACCAGCCTCATAACCCAGCTAAGCTAAACTACTTCATAACTCAAAACCCATGCTTTTTAAACCTCCAGTCTTCTCCTCAAAGGTACCCACTTCTCGCCATTTTGTTGAAGTCCATTGCCACCGTCCGCAACCTCCTTGCTCCTTCCTTCATACTACTTGCCTCCTCTTCGCCCTGCAAAAGTGACCAGTAGTCAATCCAGGAGCATATGGTGAAAATAACAGTGCAAGGAGCATATTCTGGAAGCATGCCGAGTTCCTTGTTTTCCACAAGGACCAACACACAGCAGCAGCACCTACAATCATCATATTCCTAGCTTGTTTTCCATTATTCTCCAGCCAGGTATCTAACATATCTTGTATACGGTTGGCGACCTCTTCATATTAAAAGTCCAACAAATAATGCCCCACACAAACTTAGCCAAGGGGCATGTAAACAACAGATGCTCCTGTGTTTCTTTGACGCCACAGAACACACAACTACAGTCCCATTTCAGCCTCTTTTCTCAAGGTTGTCCTTTGTTAGAATTCTGTCTTTAAGCAGAATCCAAAGGAAAATCTTGATTTTAAGTGGCAGCTTCACTTTCCAAATAAGCTTATGTGGGAATTGAACATCTTGCATTTTTTGGGCAATGTACACAGATTTAACAGAGAATTTTCCATTTGCATTTAGTTTCCACACACTTCTATCAGCTTCATCATTTAATTGTGTCCCACTGCATCTATCACGCAGATTTTGCCACTGCAAGCTAGTTTCCCCCCACAGAGTTCTTCTGAACCTGATCTTGCCCCACCCATCCGCTAGTACCATAGCCACACTAATTTCTTTTTGAAAATTAAGATTATAAAGCCTAGGGAATGCCTCAGCCAGAGTGCTGTCCCCTATCCAGTGATCATGCCAAAAACTAGTATTCTCCCCATTATTAACCACTCTTTTGCAAAAGCCTATGAATTTGTCTTTCACTTCCATCAGGCCCTGCCAGAAGTGAGAATTCCCTTGTTTTATTTTAGCCTGAAACAAAGTTTGATTTCTTAAGTACTTTTTCTTCAGAATTTGTTGCCAAATACCATCCTCATTATCTAACCTCCAGAGCCACTTACATAGAAGACTAATGTTCATGGCCTCTAAATCTACAATCCCCAGGCCTCCTTGGTCCATTGGCTGACATACCTCCGGCCAATTTACCAAGTGATATTTTTTGATACCTTGATCAAATTGCCAAAGAAGCCTAGCTCTATAGAAGTCAAACCTCTTCCTCACTCCCACTGGCAGTCTATAAAAAGACATCATGTACAGGGGGATGTGGGTCAAACTAGATTTGATCAAGGATAATCTTCCTCCAATGGAAGAAAAATTCCCTTGCCAACATCCTAGTTTCTTTTCCATTTTGTTTTCAGCCCCCTTCCAGTCACTATTCCTAATCCTTTTTTCCGCCACAGGTAAACCTAGATTCTGTAGAGGCAGATTAGCACTCTTACAAGTAAAGATCTCCTCTAAGACGGCTTGATTTGATACGGCTTCACCTAGACAGTAAACATCGCTTTTATGAAAGTTTATTTTTAGACCAGACATCTGTTCAAAAAGACATAAAATGAATTTTAGGTTCCTGGCATATTCTAAATTATTTTGTACGAGGAAGATGGTATCATCTGCATATTGCAGTATGGATACCCCTCCCTCCACTAGATGAGGTACCAACCCTTTTATATGCCCATGTGCTTGGGCTCTCTCTATCATAATATACAACGCATCAGCTACAAGGTTGAAAAGTAGTGGTGTCACCCTGCCTCAACCCTTTATGTGTCATGAAATAGGACCAATTGAATCATTAACTTTTATGGCCACCCTACCTCCTCTAACCACAGACATAATCCAGTCAGTCCATTTTGAGCTGAACCCTTTGCTATTCAAAACTTGAAATAAAAAGTCCCAATTGACCTTATCATAAGCTTTTCGAAGTCTATTTTCAGCAAAAAACCATCCTGTTTCTTTCTAGCTACTTCGTGTAGGGTTTCATGCATCACTAGAATCCCTTCCATTATGTATCTATTCTTCATGAAAGCAGTTTGGTTGATGGCAATTAACTTGTCTATCACCAGCAATAATCTATTGTTCAAAAGCTTTGTAATAATTTTATAGCTAACATTAAGCAAGCAAATCGGCCTAAATTTTTGAATCATATCAGCATCCTGCACTTTAGGCAAAAGGGTGATGTCACCATAGTTAAGTCTCTCTATGGGCAAGGTTCCACTATGAAAATCTTTGACTAAAGCCATAAGGTCTTCTTTTATGAAATCCCAGCCCATTTGGTAAAACTCAATTGGAAACCCATAGGGGCCTGGAGCCTTGTTGTGCTCCATCCCAAAGACAACTTCCTTTGGTTCCTCCATCATAAAAGGTTTTGCCAATTCCTCATTTTCTTGAGGTGACACCTTATTCTGATCTGGGAACTCCATGGATATATCTATTCTTGGTTCAGGACCAAACAATTTCTTATAAAAAACAGTGATGTAACTTCTAAGGTTATGTTCACCTTCTATTTTGCCCTCCTCCTGGTTCAGGGAGAAAATTCTACCCTTTCTTTTCCTACTACTAGCTTTAAGCTGAAAATACTTTGTATTAGCGTCTCCCTCTAGCAAATCCTTTTCTTTGGCTCTTTGCCACAACTTTACTTCCTCCTCCTTTAAAAGCTTACGAAGTTCAGACTCCAGGTCCAACTTCATAAACCTGTCTACACTACTTAACCCATCAGTTTCACTTCTTTTATCTATGTCATCAATTCTTTTTAGAAGCTCTTCTTTCAGTTTCCTGTACTCACCTTCTATTTTTATGTTCCAACCTCTAAGCATTTTCCTAAGCCTTCTAATTTTACATTGCCACACATTGATACTGGATGAGGCCCTAACTGGTAAGTTCCAGTTCTTTTCTACCATATCCTTAAAACCCTCTCTGAGCAGCCAACAGAGCTCAAACTTAAAAGGCCTGGCCCCTTTTGGAGGTTCACCTGTATCTACCACCAAAGGGGTATGATCAGATTATGCTCTAGTTAAGGCCTTAACAGTAGTAAAAGGATACTGCAACTCCCACAAAGGGCTAACCAAAACTCTGTCTAATTTTTCAAAGGTAGGATTTTCCTGGTTGTTTGACCAGGTGTATCTCCTACCAGACATTTCCAATTCTCTTAGATTATGTGCTTCTATAATAGCATTAAAAAGGAAACTCCATTTATTTGTACCTCCAGGTTTATTTTTCTCATGCTCCCATCTTATGATGTTAAAGTCACCCCCCCGTACAGATGGGATCATTTAACTTGTGGCACAAGTTAGATAGATCAGCCAAGAATTTTTCCTTGCCCGCCACCTGTGCTGCTCCGTACATAATTATCAAGTTCCATTTAAAATCAGTTAATCTATCCCTAAGAAGGATCCTCACAAAGTGCGTATCCTCCTCTACTGCCCCCAGATCAAACCTGTCCACATTAATACCAACTAGAATCCCACCAGACTGGCCTTGCGAAGCTGCCCAGTGCCAATCGAAATTTCTATTACCAGCTACATTTTTGAGCCATCTTTGTGAGAAATCAGCTTTTCTAGTTTCTTGTATACCTATAAAATCGGCGCCTTTCTCCACAATCATTTCTCTAAGAAACCTTTTCTTATCTTCATCAGAGACACCCTGATGTTTGTTGGCGGTTCTTATGCGATAAAATTAAATTCATTAATTCCGCAAGCGCACGGATCACCATTGTAGCATTTCACCTTGGAGTATTCCAGGGTTATCGTATTTATATTTCCGCAGGGAAGTAGAGCAAAAGGAAGCTGAAAAATAGCTATGCATTGGATAATTTGGAGAAAGAAATAATGTATCAACTATACTTGAGACGGGGGTAAGATAGGCATGATAGATAAGGGTGGCACACACATCCTCAAATCCAAGGTAATAAAAGAAATAAATCATAGTATACATTTGGGGAGAGCAACGAGATAGAGTTAAGGCTACCTGTATGTTCATCTATATTTACTTTTCTAGCAGTCAAGTCTACAAAGATTATTTACTCTAGCTAAGCTCATACACATACAAGTCATGTCGTTTCGGGGCACACACGTGCTAGGTTAACCGATGAAGCTAGTTCAAACCTAGGGAACCGTATGCTATAATTAAGACCCTGCTGAGTCCAACCCGGACGTGGTGGATTACAGAGACCGGTGCAGCTGTCACATACACTCGCGGCTACCATCCTCCGTGGGGTTGGGTGCCAAACGTGCATAGGCCAAGATCTAAGCGCCACGCTTACAACTCGCCTAGAGGAGCTACTCTTGATCAACGGAGAAGTCCTATCTAAGAATGAACAAGCACAGATTTCACACGACGTCATCTCCGACGACGGCACTCTCTCGTACTCGCTATTCCAACAATCACGAATCCCACAACAAGAATTATATTGAATAAATAAAGATAAAACTAAATAGAATTATATTGAATAAAATAATATCTCAAGAGTAAGATACAAAGAACTATACCGAACTCCGAGAATACTCCGGAAGCCCGAGAGAGCTCTCACTCTACTCTACTCTACTCTAACTCCCAAAGCTACTACTCAACTAAACTAATGAACACTTGGATGAAGTGTGATGGTGCGAATTGCTTCGGAGGCCGAGGGGTCCAATTTATAGCTTGTGAAGGCGGTGGAAACACCCTGGCCGACTTTGGAGAGGCGGCGGCGACAAAGTCGGCCGGCCGGCCTAGGGGGGTGGCCGGCCGGCGTCCCCTGTGGCGGTTTGCCACCGACTTGCTCCTGGACGCTCCAGATCACTCCCTTCTAGAATGATGGTGGAATTCTGCCGGGTTGGGCTTGAATTATGCGTTGAAGATTATTTTCCAGCCCACTGGAGGAAACCTGGGGCCTGCGGCCACCAGGTGGGGCCGGCCGGCCTAGGGTGGGGCCGGCCGGCCAGGGTATTTCCCTGACTGGGCCCACTTTTCTCCATTATTCACTCCTGCATCCAAATATTCACCAAAACCTGTGGAGTAGCATTATTCCTAACTACTATGCACAAAATCTTGGTGTTATGTATTTATTTACCGGTAGGGTGGCGGTTAAAACATGGTTTAACGACCGCCAACAACCTCCCCAAGCTTAAACTTTGCTCGTCCCGAGCAAACTCAACTCAGGGTACCGGCGGATCAGGAGTTACAAAGCAGCGCCCCATGGGTAATAAAGATGCAACAACATACTCCCTAGACAGTGGTAAGTTTTCGAGAGCATAAAATATTCATGAGTGTTGCAGAAATCGTGAGGCTTATATGTCACACCTTGTCATGCAGCATTGAAGACTAGAACGGCATTTTTCGGACAAGTACACAATTCTAGCAGGTATGCATCCAGAGTTTTTATGTGCTGCAAGGTGCAAAAACTCTCCTTCGTTTTGGGTGGCACTTCTCTTACCACTCCGATGTGAGTTCTATTCCTACAAGTTTCACTCATCCTACCTTCTACCAAATGAGGCTTTGTATGTGGAGCTTGGTAAGGAATGCACAAATGTCATGCATATATTGTAAAGCTAAAGAATGAGTCTCAATCAACATAGCAACTCCATTTATTTTGGTCATAGGAAATGATGTGATGGAGGGGGAAAAAATGAACTCACACTTGTGGAAGGGGGTTTTGAAAAACATTGGTCCTTTATTTTGCTCAAGATGTTTATGATAAGAACCATATAGCCATTGACTTTTGTCATGCAACCATGGAGTTTTTTTTTTTTTTTGACTACTCCGTGGTGCAAGGGGCCATAAATTTTGAATGGTTCAATGAAACATTTTGAAATATTCTTGAGCATTTTGGATGGACCAAAAGTTTTGCAAATTCTGAAAAATGTTTGGTTGATTTATCCAGACATTCCCCATTTTATTTGGTGGAGAGAAATTTTCGAAAACGCACGCGAAGGAATTATGACCAAAATTAGGAGTGCTTAGTTTCAAGAGTACATCAAACCTTAACAAAACTCAATGCATAAACAAATGGCTATGAGTGGGGCTGTTTCGAATATTATGATATGGCTCTGGTAGGTAAATAAATCCTCACACTAAGAGAAGTGTGCCAAAACAAAAGGGTTTTAGGTACTTGCAGCAATTCAAGAAAAACATCTCTGGATGAAACCATACTAAGAAATTGCAACAAGTCCTAATCATGCCATGTCACACTCCACAATGCTCAGACTTGGTGTAACAAATGCAACCCACGGAAATAAGCAAGACTCATGATGTGATCATGCCCAAGTAAAAATAACACATATGTCAGGAGTAGAGGTTGCATCTATGCGACACATGGAAGCTAATTTGTAACTTGATCATCATTTCCCATAAGCGTAGCATAACACCAAGATTCTAGCATTTATTCGAAACAGGGAGTTCTATTTATTTATTAAGGAAAGTTGGGAATACTTACCTGGGGGCCCTCCCCAAGCTTGAGTCTTTGTAAGACTTAAGCTTGATTCAGGCTCTTCCTCCTCCTTCTTGACCTGCAAAAAAAAAAAAGAGCGAGGATGATACAAGTGGCTGGCCCCTAATGAGCATCGCCGGGAATCCTATTACTTTTGTTGTTTCTTAAAAAAAAAATTCAAATTTTTATTTTGTTTTTATGATTTATGAAAAGAAAAACAAGTGCTAGGCCTAGCTAGGATAACGATTGGGATGGCCTCCGCAATCGGAGGGCTCTCATTTTTACGTCTTTGAGCTAGACGTTCTCCATGTCTTCAACTTGTTTGGACCTCGCCGGCTGGAGAATCTGGCGAGGTAGAAGTTTCTTCTTTCTTCCGCCACATCTTGGTTGTCTTCTTTGTGTTGGTGGCGGCGACCTTTTCTTTAATAGGCGCCTTTGTTGTACTCTCATCGGTCGATACCGTAGCTGCCTTCTTTTTCCTTGAGCGCCTCGCTCTCCTCTTCTTAGGCGATTGTGACTCGCCTACTCCTTCTTGCGGAGGAGTAAGAGGGGCTTGAGGTGTGTTTGGCGGCTGAGGCATCCTCCTTGGAGTCCTCCAATATTTTGCTAGCCTTCTTGCATTCTCTCTTTCCAGATAGTCTCTCATGTATGCAATGAGCTTATCTGGTTGTGGCATGGGTGGAGTAATCTCAATCTTCTCCACTCTCCTTGGGTCCTTTCCATATATGACCCGTACTTGCTTGCATTGTTCAACCTTAGGCTTGAAGCTGAACGTTTCTTCCCTGCCGTTGAAGTCCAAGTGGATCTCTCCTGCCCCCACGTCGATGTTGGCATTGGTGGTGCTCAAGAACGGCCTCCCAAGGATGAGAGGGGTCTTGACATCCACCTCCATGTCAAGCACAACGAAGTCGACGGGGACGAAGAAGTTCCTGATCTGTACGGGGACGTCTTCGGCAATACCCGCAGTATGACGAACGGACTGATCTGCGAGCTGCAAGCACATAGCCGTAGGCGATAATGGACAGTTTAACCTGTCATATACCGTCTTGGGCATAACGCTCACGCTTGCACCCAAGTCACAAAGCGCTTGAGAGAAGTGCTGGCTGCCAATCGAACACGGGATAGTAGGGCATCCTGGATCCTTCTTCTTTTCCGGAAGAATGTTCAGAATGGCTGCGCTGCATTCTTCTGTAAGCTTCACTACCTCCATTGCTGGAATGGGGCGCTTGTTGTTGAGGATGTCCCGGAAATACCTAGTGTAAGTAGGTACCTGCATGGCATCAAGCAGCGGAATATGCACATATATATATGTCGGATAGCCTCAACAAATTTATCAAAGCGCTCATCCAAGTGAGCTTCTTCCTGCGGTCGGGGTAAGGCAGGCCTGTAGTGTCAAAATACTCATGAGGTGCTGCCTTAGGTGGAGCTTGCTCAACGGGAGGATCTGTCGTTGGTTCCTCCTCTGAGCTCTCCTTCTCGGCGTCTTCCTCTTCGGGGACCTTCTTTTCTGGAACCTTTTTACCGGCCTTCTCCTTGGGGGCTGCATTTGGTGTCTTTCTCTCTGCACCCTTGGGGTATGGTGGGTCCACAGTACCTCTTCCTCCCCTGGTGGTGATAGCACTAACACTCTCCTTCGTACGAGGAGCCTGCACAGCTGAAGCTATTTGCGCTATTTGCGTTTCTAGCATCTTGTTATGGCTTAGCTGATTTTGCAGAGCAGTGCTGAACGACTCTAGCTTGGCATCTATGCTCTCTAAAGCCTTGTCGGTAGTAAGAAATTTTTTACTAATGCTGTCATTGATCTTGACCTGGCCGAGAACTAGATCTTTGATAGAGGGCTCATAACGGGAAAGATTACCATTGTTACCTCCCTGATTCTTGTTGAAGGAGAGGTCGGGCCTGGAGTTCCAGCCGTAGTTGTTCTGGGAGCGGTACCCATTGCCATTGTTGAGGAAATTGCATTCCTCTCTCGCATTTGGACAATTGATGCCCGTATGCCCCACGTTGCCGCATTCCTCACATGTCATGCGGGAATCCGCAACTTGCAGGTCCTGTGGAGACTCCACCTTGCGGAGTAGCTGATCGAGCTTGATGGCGAGCATGTCCATCGTCTCCACTTGGTGCACTCCACGGGTCTTGGTGCTCGCCGCTTGGCGTTCACCATAAGTCTGGTTGGCCGCCACCTTCTCAATCAACTTCTTAGCGTTCTTCACGCTAAGAGAGAAGAAGGAGCCGCCTGCTGCGGCGTCGAGGTGCTCTCGAGCGGACGGCCTCAAACCGTGGTAGAAACTCTGTATGAGGAGCCATTCCTCCATGCCATGGTGTGGGCATGAGAGAACGTACTCCTGCATCCTGTCCCAGGCTTCCGCGGTCGACTCATCTGCGAGCTGTTGGAAGCCCGATATCTTGTTCCGCAGGGCAGTCGTCTTGCCCGGCGGGAAGAACTTGGCGAGGAAGGCATTGGAGCATGCCGTCCACGTGTCGAGAGACTCTTGGTTCGCGTAGAACCACTGAAGAGCCTTCCCCAACAGAGAGAAAGGGAAAAGCTGCAGTCGGATAGCGTCCTGAGGTGCATCCTTTATAACGAAAGTGTTGCACGTCATCAAGTACCTTTGGAGGTGAGCATTTGCATCCTCCGACGGCTTCCCACAGAAAGGACTAGCCAAGATCATGTTGATCAAGGCTGGCTTGAGCTCGTAGTCCTTGTTGGTGATGCGCGGGTTGGGACCCACGCGGATGTTCTCCGTAGTCGGCGCGGAGAAGTCATTGATCGTCTTCTCAACAACGGGGTCGGCCATGGTGTTGTTCGTTGAGGAGGCCCTGACAACCGGTGGAGGAGACGATTCGAGAGCCAGAGTGTTCTTGCTGATCTGTTTGGTGAGTTTTGCTCGAACTTTCCTCAAGAACTGCTCTGGATCTGAGTGGAAGTTTTCTGGTAGGTCGAAACCAGTCATGCACAGTCCTGTTTCAAATTTTCACAAGAAGAAAAACCAGGACAAGGGTAAGCCCGCAAAAGTAAGTGATAATCATTCTTCTCACAAACTTCAACGCATTTATTTAGTTCCTAGCTGCTACTTCCCCGGCAACGGCGCCAGAAATGCTTGTTGGCGGTTCTTATGCGATAAAATTAAATTCATTAATTCCGCAAGCGCACGGATCACCATTGTAGCATTTCACCTTGGAGTATTCCAGGGTTATCGTATTTATATTTCCGCAGGGAAGTAGAGCAAAAGGAAGCTGAAAAATAGCTATGCATTGGATAATTTGGAGAAAGAAATAATGTATCAACTATACTTGAGACGGGGGTAAGATAGGCATGATAGATAAGGGTGGCACACACATCCTCAAATCCAAGGTAATAAAAGAAATAAATCATAGTATACATTTGGGAGAGCAACGAGATAGAGTTAAGGCTACCTGTATGTTCATCTATTATTTACTTTTCTAGCAGTCAAGTCTACAAAGATTATTTACTCTAGCTAAGCTCATACACATACAAGTCATGTCGTTTCGGGGCACACACGTGCTAGGTTAACCGATGAAGCTAGTTCAAACCTAGGGAACCGTATGCTATAATTAAGACCCTGCTGAGTCCAACCCGGACGTGGTGGATTACAGAGACCGGTGCAGCTGTCACATACACTCGCGGCTACCATCCTCCGTGGGGTTGGGTGCCAAACGTGCATAGGCCAAGATCTAAGCGCCACGCTTACAACCCGCCTAGAGGAGCTACTCTTGATCAACGGAGCAGTCCTATCTAAGAATGAACAAGCACAGATTTCACACGACGTCATCTCCGACGACGGCACTCTCTCGTACTCGCTATTCCAACAATCACGAATCCCACAACAAGACTCCTACGAGCACTTACTTAACGAATAAATAAACTAAATAGAAAAGAACTACTAAAATAAATAAATAAAGATAAAACTAAATAGAATTATATTGAATAAAATAATATCTCAAGAGTAAGATACAAAGAACTATACCGAACTCCGAGAATACTCCGGAAGCCCGAGAGAGCTCTCACTCTACTCTACTCTACTCTAACTCCCAAAGCTACTACTCAACTAAACTAATGAACACTTGGATGAAGTGTGATGGTGCGAATTGCTTCGGAGGCCGAGGGGTCCAATTTATAGCTTGTGAAGGCGGTGGAAACACCCTGGCCGACTTTGGAGAGGCGGCGGCGACAAAGTTGGCCGGCCGGCCTAGGGGGTGGCCGGCCGGCCGTCCCCTGTGGCGGTTTGCCACCGACTTGCTCCTGGACGCTCCAGATCACTCCCTTCTAGAATGACGGTGGAATTCTGCCGGGTTGGGCTTGAATTATGCGTTGAAGATTATTTTCCAGCCCACTGGAGGAAACCTGGGGCCTGCGGCCACCAGGTGGGGCCGGCCGGCCTAGGGTGGGGCCGGCCGGCCAGGGTATTTCCCTGACTGGGCCCACTTTTCTCCATTATTCACTCCTGCATCCAAATATTCACCAAAACCTGTGGAGTAGCATTATTCCTAACTACTATGCACAAAATCTTGGTGTTATATATTTATTTACCGGTAGGGTGGCGGTCAAAACATGGTTTAACGACCGCCAACAATGTTCCAGATTAGACCTATCATTAAAATTATTTTAGTTTCTTTTTTTTACTTTACTTTGGGTTTCACACTAAAATCTTGTGAATTGCCCCTTTTTTCTTGCCTTCTTTGAGTGGTGATTTGGTTGGAGAACATATCAGTTCCTCCACCAGTTCATCCTCCTCCTCATCAGAAAGTAATTCAATAATAAGGTCATCATCTACTCCTACAGTAGCAACATTCTCTACCACTTTTGCTTTTGATCTTACACTATTGCTGAAATACAAATTAACCCTAGCTTGTTCCAAATTCTTTATTACATCTACAATATTACTAGTGTCTCTCTCTTTGCCCTTGCCATAAACATTTAAGTCATTGGCTATCTGGCTTAGAGTTTCATTATTTGCTGCCACTACAGAAAAAATTGAGACTTCCTTATTCACACTACTAACTGCATTACCGTTCACATCTTTAGCTATCGAAGAACTAGCATAATCTTGAGGTTGTTGTTGACCTACTGTCATGATATTGAAATGCGTTAAAACAGAATTACTACTCAGTCCCAGATCCACAGAATCAGCTACTAAATTACGATCACAACCATTATGTAAACAAGAATCATAATTGCAGTCAGAGAAAAATTGAGAGGTACCTGCGATGGCCCCCAAATCCTTCAACCTGGCCCTTTTCATTGCTTTATCCACCCTATTAACTTCCTCCTGATTAGCTAGCCTTGGACACCTCCTCGGTCCACTCTGAGTAGTTTCTACGGAAGCTCCTTTCCCCTTTTTATCTACCACCTCTTGCTCAATCGCTTCCATTTCATCACTGGTAATATGCACTCCACACTTTTCCCCAAAGTCCTGTGATGACAAGTCAGTATCGTCATCTCCTGCTTGCCCACTATTCCTGATCTCTTTCTCTTCTTCCTCACCAGATTCTTCATTAACATATAAGATTGCTACTTTGTTGACATGGTCTTCATTTGTTCTGCTACAATCTCCACTGCCCCCATCTGTATTGCATTTGTCCATCCCTATTGTGAACAGTGCTGCTTCTCTGCTAGGACCCACTTGATGTTTCTCCCCATCCTGCTCATTTGATTGATGATTAATTGGACCCTCACCATCACTAGTGCCATCCACCTAAATCCTCTTTCTAGCAGACCCCCCTTCAACAGATGGGGTGTCCTCCTCTCCCATTTTCACATCCTGATGTCCTACATTTCTTGTTAGTAACCCACCTTTTGTTTCTACTTTCTCCAACTTAAAGTAGATTCTGTAGATGAGAGGTATTTGTGCCATGTCATAGTGTACAGGGATCAACTCTGGATCCCTCACATCCACCTTGTACCTGACTATGTCATAGTCTTTCAGTGTGTCTAGATCCATCTGAACAACAGCCCCTAGGCAGCTACCAATTTCCATGAGACTATCAAAATTCATCATTTCCTCTGGAACCCCAGTAACCCTCACCCAGACTGTGTGCAATCTCTCTATTGCTAGTGCATCAGAAGTCCACTTATCTACCGATATGTACACTTCCAATTCCTTCAACTTGAATTGTTCAAATTGTTTGCACTCCTCAATCTTCGCTGCACTGGGAAACTTGACCAAGAAACAGTCAGGGCCATATTCCCGTACCTGCCACTCCCACTTTAGTGCAGGGAAGTTCACAGCTAGAGCTGCACTGAGTTTGCTTGCATCTATGTGACCTTTCTTCACTCTCACAATGGCTGTAGCTTGCTTGTTCGGGGTTGGTCTGTTTCTTTTCCCAGCTTGCACCACAAAGAAGCCTAATCCTTTCGCCCCAAATCCAACCATTTTTGCCACTGCCGGCGGTTTTTTTGCCAGAGAGCATTTTTCTGTCATATGGTTGTCCTTACCGCAGATCAAGCACCACACTGGTGTCTTGCAGTCTTTGGTAAGATGCCCCTTCCTCTCACATCTGAAACAGTGTAGCTTCTTATCAGCCTCTGTTTCCTCCTTATCTATTGCCTTCTGCTCAACTGCCTTGCCTTTCTCTGCTTGCTTCACGTTACCAGCATTAGCCTCGGTCTGATCATGAGAAGCTTGACCACTAATCTGATTCTGCATCCCTACACCTGAGTTGTCTCTCTGCCCTTCTTTCTTTGCCACCATGTTTGGATTTTCATTCCTGTTGCCCTCCCTTCTTTGTGCAGCCTGTCCTGCACTCGAACCACTGTTAAAATTTGGCCTGAAAGTATTCTGCTTCTGCGTGTTTGACCTGCTGCCTGCTCCTTGGAAATTTCCCATCATAGGAGGTCTGCCCCCCCAAATTGCTGATGGAAGCTGGGGTGAGGGAAGCCTGGTGGCGCCTCAGGTGAGAAGGCACCTTCCATCTGGAAATGCGAGAAACCTTCCATCTGACCGGTGCCTCCTCCACTCCACTGACTCATCTGTCCATGGCCGCCGCCACCATGCCACATCCCTCCTCCCTGTTGATCTTCACCATATCCCCCTTGTCTGTTGTTTTGATTGCCTTCCCCTCTGCCCATATGGCTTCCTGGTGGTCGCCACCCTCGTCCCATGTTGTTGCCTCCCGGACGCCAACCACCATCAGGCCGGCGGCCAGGAAAACTTCCTCCCGGTGGGATCCCTCCTGCCATGACTTCCACGAATGTCCTGGAATCTCCTCGAGTGTTTCCTCCCCACTGTTGCTCTCCGCCTCCAATCCCAATTCTTGGCCACCGCTCTCTCCACTCGATTTGGAATTGTGAATCTAGGTTTTTGCCCCCGGTGTCGAACCAGCCGCCGCGGAAGCTTTTCTTGGCTATCTTCTTGACGGCCCAGGTGTCCGCGAACAAGTTAGTCACATGCTCCATCTGAGCCGTCTGCTCCCTCCCGCTATGTTCACACACCATCAGATTCGGCAAAACTGAAGACAGTCACTGACCTTTTGGCCCACCAACCTACTTTCCTCCTGTTCCTCCCCTTTTCCAGATCCGTTTCCTGCGATATTTATTTTCCCTTTGTTCTCACCAGCTAGTTCACGAAATGCGTTGATTTCCGAAAGAACTAATCAATCACAAGGAATTTTCAATGTTGATTCCTGGGGGTTGAGCTTTCTGCAATAGATCTGGTCACAAAAGCAACTCAGTCGTCACATAGCACGAACCCCCAAAAAAACATGTTGTCACCGATTTCCTGTGATTTGATTTCTCTTTTCCGGATCAAAACAGTTGCGAACTCAGCAGAAGACCAGGATGAATAAACTCGCAAGGATCGATCGGAAGAAGGGATGAAATCTTATTTGCATATGAATGAAAGCCCTTTAAAAAGGCGTGTTTCCTTAAAAAAAAACATATAGCTGCTGGGCCTCACCACGTGGTCCGTCCTGAGGATCGTGCCCGCGTGCCATGCCCGTCCAAGCGCCACCGCCCCACGAGGGACTCACGCTTGTTTGTTTTGATTCCCAGCTCCTATCGTCCCCGGCGCCTTGAAACCCTAGACGGTCCTGTTCTGCTATAAAACGGAACCCCCTCGGTCTCCTGTGACCTCTGCTACCCTCGGCCGCCACTCTCCTTTGCCCAAACTACTGCACCACCTCCGATTCTCTCTCTTATTTTTTCTGAGAGGCACCCTGATCACAGGGGGCGGATGTACAGGGATGCCGGGCCGGGTGTAGATTTGGCCGTGCCCTGTAGCCCAGCCCGTGTTAACAGGGGGGGGGGAGGGAAACCGTAAACCCGATCCACGTTGCTGCCGCTGGACTCCAGTCCCGGTCGAGAATCAAGGAACCAACGTCCCTCCGCGCCGCCGCCGCCGCAGGACGATCCTCCGCTCGCCAAATTCTGCGGCTGGCCGCCTGGCCCTAATTAACGCACTCACGTCACACGTCTCTGGAGTGTTGAGCAGCTGCAACCTCAATCAACAGGTACATGCACATCTTAGCACTCAATCGGACCTATTTCCGAATGACCCGGTGCCGTGCTGATAGCAGCTCTACGGTAGCAGCAAATTAGTGCTAACTTTTCAATTTATTTTTTCATGTTTGTTGTCAAAGCGGAGTCAGGAAATATGAAGAGGAACGAAGGCATTACTTTCTTCTCCGGAGACATCCAGCAAAGAAGACTACACTTCCCCATCTCTGGCTGCGACCGAGGCCAAAGAGCATTCTCAAGAGCGAGAGTGATTGAAGAAATTGTGTAAGCTTCGTTTATACATTACTTAAACTTATTATAGCAGTTAGAACTCTCTCTCTCCTCTCTCT
>JAAXCT010003825.1:0-23734 GCA_012490785.1 Eragrostis nindensis
GTCACTCATCAGATGTCTATAAAAACAGTATGATATAATTCAATGGATCTTAGCTTATTAAAACAATGGGAATAATTAAATGGTTTTTCCTCAAGAGGAAACAAGTTCTTCAATTTCAGCTGTCATAAGTATGCTGTCAAGCTCTTGCATTAAGCATGCTTCTTCAAGATAGATGGAACATGCCGCAGGAGTTTTGGCTATAAAGCCAAACCAAACGGGGTCAAGCAACAACTGAGAAAACTTCTCGCTAAGAAGGCTTAAAAATTCTACTATGCAAAGGCACTTGTAAGACACCGAACCTCAGGAGTGGCGAGCAACCTATTCTCGATACATCTCATACCCATCAATGGTGATCAATGTATTTAGTAAGTGGCACGTTCTTGGGAAAGCAGGTATATAAAATATATGATCTTCTAATTCAAGTATAATAATATTTATAGAGCTCTCCAAGCTCTATAATGCTGTCATATTTCTCAAGTACAGAGATTGGAGCGCGTATAGGTGGCCTGATGCGATTAGCATATATCAGTTCTTTTGTCCTCCCCTTTAGATCAGTATAAGCACATTGCTTTAACTAGTGCCAATAGCACACATGATTGATCTCTTGTACTTATTAAATATCGCTATGGTGGGTGGAAAAATTCAGATACCAACTGAAAACTCCGGCAGTCAGTTTAGATGCATACTTGCATACAGAGTCTGGAGAAATCATACCATTTATGTACTATGGTGTTTCACCAGCTGTAATTTAGATGTATAATCGTCCAGAGTCTTCAGCAAAGAACAAAACAAAAAAATATTCATTGTGCTGCACTGCACCTCGTCCTGTCAGAGCGCATATGTAAAGCTCAGTCAAGAAGACTGAAAATAAACACTTTGTTTTGAAATGTTCAGACAACAAACTGAAACGAAGTACTATTCAGTAACGCTCCAACAGCAATCTGCAACAAAAGGGTGGTAAATCTTTCAGCAAAATATTGGTTAAAATGAAAACATTTCAAGGTATGCATATAGTGCGCAGCATCAGCAAGAGATCGGGTTTTCAGTCATGGTCGATCATTCCAAGCACGGGGTAGGAGAAAACCGAGCCTATAATGGGTCACGTCTCACTAGGGCTGGACTACCAAGCCAGCTCGGCTCGGCTCGGTCCAGCTCGTTAGGATAACGAGCTGGCTCGGCTCGGCTCGTTAGGATAACGGGCTGGAACGCTGGCTCGGCTCGGCTCGTTACGAGCACGAGCTAGCTCGCGAGCCAGCTCGTTAAGCTCGTCATCGCTCGCCTCGAGCACTCCCTCTGCGACTTCGAGAAGAAGACGATGATCACGACGTCTGGTACATCTTCACGCTCTTGCGCATCATGGCACGTCGGGCGGGGAGGCGGAGGCCGACGTCGCGGAGGTGGTCGCAGCCGGAAGGGGAGAGGCTGGTGAGGCCGGTGACGTGGAGGAACAGTGGAGGGGGAGCCGGCGCCACCGTGTGAGATGAAGAGGTGGAGGGGCGGCACCATTGCGTGAGGTAGAAGATGGTGGCATCGCCCGGCTTGAGCTGCCGACTACGCGCATTGCACCGCCTATCCGCGGTTTGGATCTTGACTCGGTCCTCTTTCGCCGTCGCCATCGTATGAGAAGAGCGGTGAGGACACCGAGCTCATGCTCACCATGAGCTTTGATGTTGATGACTACAACGTCGATGACAGCGGGGAAGGGGAAGGGAGAGGGGAGTGCTGCGATGGGGGAATAAGGCACCGGCAACCCTACGGAGCTCCACTAGGCAAGCCTCTTCCTTTTCCCGATAGGCTCGTTTGGCTCGCGAGCGGCTCGCGAGCCAGCTCGAGCTAGCTTGTTAAACATAACGAGCTAGAAACCTGGCTCGGCTCGTTAGGAAAAGTGAACGAGCCGAGCCGAGCCGAGCCGAGCTAGTCACGAGCCGACCCGAGCTAACGAGCCACGAGCTTTTCGTCCAGCCCTACGTCTCACGTTGCCGGTGTCCTTCGCTCTGTGTCCAAGCACGACGCTCCCCGTGGGACTGCGTTAGAGTCGTAGCACCCTCAGAACAGCAGGGCCGCGAGCGGCAGGCGTTAACCTGACTGGCATGCGTTGTGGCAGCGGTCGATCGGCAGCGCCACGACCACCGGAAACGCGGGATTTCCCCTCGTTCCCAATACAGTCGTGATTTGCCCTCCTTCTCAATGGCATTCGGGATTTATTCCATTTACAGATTTCGATGTAGAATACTAGATCAAAATCTGTAAGAGGGATAAATCCTGAATGCCATTGGAAAGGAGGGCAAATCACGATTGCGCATTAGGAACAAGGACAATTCCTGAATTGCCCCCTCGAAAACCTTTTGCCACACCGTTCAAGGTTGTAAGCATGGCTGGCGCGGGAGCACCTGTGAGGCCGTGACACGACGTTTGCGGCATGGCCATGGCATGCGAAGTCGTTCAGAACTCAGCGGCAAGCCATGGCATGTAGCGGAGCCATGACTGGCAAGGTTGCTATCATGAAATTCGTTCGATTTACTTCATGCGGTTCGGATTGGGGGAATTAATTGAATGGTCATCCGATGAAGGGCGCACATCGTCGTGCTCGCTCTCTCAAGGCTCTCGTCGCAGGTGATGGTTATGCGTTCTCTTGTGCTTCTGTCTGTGTAACCAGCGAAGGAGCGCGCTCCTGTTCTGGTTGACTTTGACTTGCTCGACGAAGTGGATTGCCGATTTCCGACAGCGAAGCAAAATGCCTCGGGTGAAGGAGCGCGCTCCTGTTCTGGTTGACTTTGACTGTGGAATTAAGGATGGCAACAGGTCGGGTGGAGCAAACACACCCGCCCGCGATGCAAAATGCCTCGGGTGAAATATGTCACACGCACTCGCACCCGTGCGTGAAATATGTCACACGCACCCGTCTGGTTTGGTGATTAGCATGCACGCAAGGAGTAAATAGGAGCTCACAAAAGGTAAAATATTAACTCATGATTTGGAGACGGGGAATGCTCAGAAATCAGTCACTATCGAATGAATTGTGGAACATCATGAATGATTTCTCTAGCACTTTCACAGATGACCATGTTATTATGATGATCTTGTTGTTCTTGCTATATCTTGTGATGATTATGTTTGTGTGCCTATGTATCTTGAACATGTTGTTGCTAGTTTTCTTGTTGAGAAGTCCTTTTGTGATAATATTGCTATATTGTTTTAATGAATCACTTACTTGTGTCTTCCTTTGCATATGCTAGATAAGTGTTTCAATTCTTATGACAAGTGGAAGAGCTCAAGTGGTGAGGTTATCATGAAGATATCGAAATCACCTTCTCATTCAAGATCCGGCGACAACATTTTTGCACTTTAACTTGAAGATCTTGAGAAGCTACACATTGAAGAAGTTTTGCTCATGACCACCTCACATGATGATCACTCAAGGAATGTCACTCACATTGAGGACATGTCAATTGGTGATGGTGATCAAGTTAAAGATCAATCTACTACCGTGAGCAAGCTTCCATCACTTGAAGAGCACGACATTGAGAAGAAGATGATGCAAGCTCGGGATACTCACCTCTTTGATCACTCAAGCGAACTTACATCTTCCTCGGAGAATACAAAGATGATGGTATATCTAAATCCGAATTTCAATTGTTTATCTAACTCATCTTTGTGTCTCATTGCTAGCAAGGTGACTATGAACCCGATGGTGAAGATCAAAGTTGCTATTGATATCTTGATGAAGACTTCACCACTTCCATCTCCACCCATGTGCCTCACTACAAGACATGACGTGCGGGTCATCGACAAGAAGAAGGTGACGATGGAAGGATCAAGTGAGAGTGATGAAGGAGAAGAAGAAGATTTCAATGCCAAGTATGAGAAGAAGCTTGTAGGACAAGACCAAGGTCGAGAAGAAGAAGATGTCATCTCACAAAGGTTTTCTCTTGTTGGTTGATTGCCAATGATGAAGACTATGAGAGTGACTCTTCTTCAAGCGCATAGGCAAACATGTTGTTGGCCTCGTCCTCACAAGCACATCCAAGACTCTACCCCCACCTCCTATGTACTTGACGGCAAGAGGCTATGATGAAGAGATTGAGGAGGATGGGATTGGTGATGTTGATGATGCTCCTTCTATGAAGAAATTATTGATCTACTCGGCAAGCTCAAATGGTCATCACCAAAAAGGTAGTTGACGTATGGGAACAATGTGATTCGTGCATAATTCGTATTGGTGAGATTGATAAGGAATTCAAGGATCTCACGTCATCTCATGAGGCTCTACATATGAATTGTGGACTCAAGTTGGATAACATTGAGCTTTATGAGAAGTATGAGAACCTTGCAATCTCTTATCAACCTATCAACCTTATTTAGCTTACTTCTTCTTCATTCACTACTCCTAGTTCATCTACTTCATATGCATATACTATTTATGATGAACTAATCCTCTCTTGTGAGAGCTCTTCTCTTGAGTCTATGTCTTGAAGGAATATCACACACTCAAGGAAGAGAAGGAGTCAACGATACAAGTCTACAAGAGAAGGATTTGATACTTCTTCAATGAACATGGAAGGCATGCATTGGCATGGATGATATGCCACACCAAGTGAAGAAGTATCGCTGATGGCCAATGATCAATTGCATAAGTGGCCCTTCAACAAAGGATTGTCCGGATCCTAAAGCAAGCTCAAACATATGATCACGGGTATACATATATACAAGAGGCAATATGAGATAGAGGAGAGATGTTACCTTGATGTTTCGGTCGAGTCAAGTCATAGCTCAAAAGATATCACAAGTTAGAGCAAAAACTCACAACACAAGTGAACATAAGCACAAAGAGCTATGACAAGCATAATGATGATAAAAGATAGAAAGAGTAAAAGATTATCATTATAGGGTCAAAGAGAGGTTACCTTTGTACTTACCTTGAAGTCCTCATTCCATCTCGAGATGTTGAGAAGATTGATCACAATTTGATCTCTTGATCTCCTTAGTCCAAAAACTCCCCCTCGATATGAGCTTCATATCTTCATGTGGTAACTCCTCCTTGACTCGAGCCATCATCTCATGATTGTATGAAGATCGATCATCTTGATCACTTGATCTTCATGGTTCTAACTCTCCCTTGAGATGGTGTCAACGTCTTCATCATGTTCTCTCCTATCTCTTGTGTTCCTTGTGCCTCCACCTTGTTCCTACAATTGATCTTACAATAGAGAAAAAGAACAAGAAGGGCAAACGTCAAATGCACATAAGAACTTCATAGATCATGTTCTTTTGAGTGGAAGGCATTTGGACCATGATTATGAAGCCTCATAACATAGGCTAAACTCCCCCTTAGAGTTATTCATACATATAGTGGAAGGCATGATGTATGCATATCATTGTGTGAAACACATGGGGTAGTCTAAACTTTGTTATGGATGATAGCTAGAACAAAAGATAATTGAAAGAGTTCGGTTCTAGGCATACCTTTTGAAGAGAACTCACTATGTCTTGCACCATCATGATAGAAACTAAAACAAAGAACACACAAGTGAAAGACTCCTTTGTGATTACTTATATGCAATGCTTGAACAAGCATATCGTACAATGCAAAGGGAAATGAGAACATGCTATGTTGAATGCAACAAGTTTAAAGACAATGCATAAAGGAAACCTACACAAGGTCAAGTTTGAACCTCTCTCAAGCTTACTCACAATGAGCCAAACCTTGCCTTGAGCCAAGCCAACTCAAGCATCCCCCATGCTCATTGCAATCTTGAGAAAGTTAGACCTTGAACTAATAATTTTTATGTTCTTTTCTTTTAGGTTTTTACATGATGCATGAAAATGCAAAACATACTAGTTCACAAAGTAGATACTAAAACGCAAGGAAACTAGAAGCAAAAGAAAAAACTACACTATGATACAAGATACCTCCTTGAAGAGTAGATGTTGTCATTCGTGCCCTTGACACTTGTGGTGGACTTCAATGATCTTCATGTATTGAACTCGGTCCACCACCTCCATCACCTCAAGTGTTGTACATGAGCGCCTCCATGTGATCGGCCTTCATGTATTGAACTCGGTCCACCACCTCCATCACCTCAAGTGTTGTACTTGAGCGCCTCCATGTGATCGGCCGGCCGATCCACATGGAGGCGCTCAAGTACAACATGAGGTGATGGAGGTGGTGGACCGAGTTCAATACATGAAGATCATTGAAGTCCACCACAAGTGTCAAGGGCACGAATAACAACATCTACTCTTCAAGGAGGTATCTTGTAACATAGTGTAGTTTTTTCTTTTGCTTCTAGTTTCCTTGCGTTTTAGTATCTCCTTTGTGAACTAGTATGTTTTGCATTTCAACGCATCATGTAAAAACCTAAAAGAAAAGAACATAAAAATTATTAGTTCAAGGTCTAACTTTCTCAAGATAGCAATGAGAATGGGGGATGCTTGAGTTGGTGGACCGTTTGGCTCAAGGCAAGGTTTGGCTCATTGTGAGTAAGCTTGAGAGAGGTTCAAACTTGACCTTGTGTAGGTTTCCTTTATGCATTGTCTTTAAACTTGTTGCATTCAACATAGCATGTTTTCATTTCCCTTTGCATTGTACGATATGCTTGTTCATGCATTGCATATAGGTAATCACAAAGGAGTCTTTCACTTGTGTGTTCTTTGTTTTAGTTTCTATCATGATGGTGCAAGACATAGTGAGTTCTCTTCAAAAGGTATGCCTAGAACCGAACTCTTTCAATTATCTTTTGTTCTAGCTATCATCCATAACAAAGTTTAGACTACCCCATGTGTTTCACACAATGATATGCATACATCATGCCTTCCACTATAAGTATGCATAACTCTAAGGGGGAGTTTAGCCTATGTTATGAGGCTTCATAATCATGGTCCAAATGCCTTCCACTCAAAAGAACATGATCTATGAAGTTCTTGTGTGCATTTGACGTTTGCCCTTCTTGTTCTTTTTCTCTATTGTAAGATCAATTGTAGGAACAAGGTGGAGGCACAAGGAACACAAGAGATAGGAGAGAACATGATGAAGACGTTGACACCATCTCAAGGGAGAGTTAGAACCATGAAGATCAAGTGATCAAGATGATCGATCTTCATACAATCATGAGATGATGGCTCGAGCCAAGGAGGAGTTACCACATGAAGATATGAAGCTCATATCGAGGGGGAGTTTTTGGACTAAGGAGATCAAGAGATCAAATTGTGATCAATCTTCTCAACATCTCGAGATGGAATGAGGACTTCAAGGTAAGTACAAAGGTAACCTCTCTTTGACCCTAAGATGATAATCTTTTACTCTTTCATCTATCTTTTATCATCATTATGCTTGTCATAGCTATTTGTGCTTAGGTTCACTTGTGTTGTGAGTTTTTGCTCTAACTTGTGATATCTTTTGAGCTATGACTTGACTCGACCGAAACATCAAGGTAACATCTCTCCTCTATCTCATATTGCCTCTTGTATATATGTATACCCGTGATGATATGTTTGAGCTTGCTTACTTCATTCTTGTCATATATCATCGCTCTTTGATGCTAGTCATAGATTCTTCTGCCTTATATTCACTTGTGGTTGAGTTGATGCTCTTTCAAGTGGTATCTTATATTGAGCTATGACTTGCATGCTTGTTTGTTTACCATGATGTGTGTATTTTTCTTGGATGATGCCTTGTCGTGATTGAGATGCCTTACCCTTGTGTTTTGCTTCATGTCTATATGCTATTACAAGTGGTAAACTCGTGTGTGCTTTCATTCATATCTTTTACAAGTTGCATTTATTTATGCACTCATTTCATATATTATTATATGCCATGATCCGAGATATAGGGTAGTCTCCTAGACTTGTCTTTCTTGACAAAGTGCATATCTCACAAGTTATTCAAATACTTGTATGCACGATTTTAGGGGGAGCCTATCCTATGTCTTGTGTTTCTTGAGACTAATATGTTTCCAAGTTTATCTTTGGCTAGTCTCTTGATAGGAATGATCATCGATATAGAGATGCCATGATTTGAAGATGATCATCCACTTTGAGGTGCCATGATACTCGAATGACTTATTCTTTATGGCATTGGAAAGCAATCACATCCCCGAAGGTACGCTAAGTTTCTCATTCTTGCAAGTAGTAATGGTTTTCCTTCATTCTTGCATTATCTTTTTAGCTACCTTCCATAACATAGCTTAAGGTCCCCCACTTGACTAAATTGTTAAATTGTGCATATACTTTGCCCTCCATCACATGTATGCACAAATTTAGGGGGAGTTTAGTCTATGTTATGAGGCTTCATAATTTTGATCCATATCCCATCCACATTCAAAGGATCACTATCTATGAAGCTCCCTTGTGCTTTTAACCCAATTGCCTTGTTTGTCCTCTTTTCGGTGCTTGATGTCAAAGGGGGAGAAAGATATCCTCCAAAACAAGTAGTTGCGGAAAGATGAGAGACATGAGGCACAAATAGGGAGAACATGTCAATGGGGAGAAGTACTTGCAACCATGGAGTGAAGATATAATCAAGAAGACGAGGTATGAGCAAAGGTAATTATATGTTGTCAATATATCCTAGGCAAGTAGTTGTGCATCATTCTATCCATTATCTCCTGCTTTGGTTGGGTTTGCCATCAATCACCAAAAAGGGGGAGATTGTAAGATCAATGAACCTAGAGCATGGTTCATAGGTTTTGGTGATTGATGTCAACATGGTCAATGGGACTAACAAGGTTTGCTAGTTTGCAAGATGGTTAGTCTCATGGATGTAGTGATACACTATTGAAGTGCCAACACCTCAAAGATTGCAAGGAAGATAGTAAAGTAGAGAAGTATACATGAGGACTACTCTACAAGGTGACTACTACACATATGAGGTAAGAGACAAGGTAAGTATGTCATGTGTTCCTCTATGTATCTTATACCTTGACATGCTCTTGATCATCATGTTAGTCTTGCCTTATATCTTATACCATGATGATCTTGTCTCTTGTGATGATGACATGCTTGTGCTTATTTATGTATACTCTATCTTGTCATCATGCTTTACCTATTCATCATGTAGCTTGCTTTAATATCCTTATATCATGATGATGTTATTGTGCTAGTTTTAAGTTACATATCTTATGCACATTATATCATGTATCGTGCTAGTTTTAAGTTACATATCTTATGCACATTATATCATGTATCGGTCGAGTTGTCCTTTATGACAATGAGATCATTGTGACTAACATGTTTGGATGAAGGAAAGGTTTTCATATGGTCACATGATCGGAAGAATCCCGGTGATTGGTTGCCTCGACGATGGAAGACGACGAGGATCATCAGACTTGATGAAGGTCGCGGTTGAAGAGATGGATCAAGACTAAGGACATGATAGAACCAAGCAAGTGTTGGCTTGGTGTAGATGTAGGCTTGAGTCCATAGGAAACACCGGACTATCAAGGGGGATCGAGTCGTTTCTCTTAGGTTACACTAGTGGTAGAGGTATGTGGATGCTCAGAGAGTCTCTCAGGCACTAAGGTGACAGCTGAGGTGAAGAGGAACCAAGTTTGTTGAAGAATCGAAGCCGAGACAAAGAGAGGAATGCATTGGACTTGTCTCAAGAGTTTTAGGATTGATCAGATGGTGATGAGCTTGATATCTCTATGGAATGTGGTAGAGCTCTTCACAAGCTTTCCAACAAGTCCAAGATCACTGAAATCGGAGTTCGGAGTGAAAAGTTATGGCCGAAACAAGAAGGAGCAGATTGCAGAGTCAGCGCATAATACGGTGTTAACCACCGTATGATACGGTGATTAATGGAGATGAAAAGATAAGTTTCTGGACAGAAAAAAGATGAAGTCACCGTATAATACGGTGGTAATCACCGTATAGTTTCCAGAGACTCGGCAGTTCGCGAGAAGCTGAAGAAAGTGAAGTCACCGTATCATACGGTGATAGTCACTGTATCATACGGTGATCATAACTATCGAATTTAAATCTGAGTTCAACATGAAAGTTGTAGAGCATTTCAAGAGCTTTCCGTTGATATGCAGAATGCCTCAATCGGAGTTCGGAGCAAGGAGTTATGGCCAAAACAGTGGAGGTTGTCTGCAGCGCAGAGAATCATACGGTGGCCATTCCAGGTTGAAGATGGCTGAATCAGAAGATTATCCCAACATGAAAGTTGTAGATGATTTCACGATCTTTCCGTGGATATGTAGATCATCCCAATCGGAGTTCGGACCAGGGAGTTATGTCCAAAATACTAGAGGCTGTCCTGAGAATTGATATGGAAATGACCTTTGACTGATTAAGTGGCTATATAAGCTTGAAGATGGACGATTAAGAAGATTGGCCCAATTGCGAAATGTTGTGGGGAATTTCAAGAGCTTTTCATTGATATATAGAACACCCCAATCGGAGTTCAGAGTAAGGAGTTATGAGGAAAATACTGCAGATTATCTGGGGAGCACCGTATGATACGGTGACTATTGAGCTGATCATACGGTGACTAGGAAATCTGGACACTTTTGGTGCAATGGCTAGTGTATGGTTGGTAGGCTATAAATAGCCAGTTGCTTGGCCCTTTGGGGTGCCTCTGGCCATTGTTACCAGTGGGGAAACACAAGAGAAGACAAGAGGATGCAAGAGGGCACTTGGGAGAAGATTTGGAGAGGAAATCTTAGTGCTCGAGAGGGTTGAGAGCATCCATACACCTCTAGGACTAGTGTGGTCATAGGGAGGCGGTCTTGGTTTGTTACCCTTGGTCTATGGCAAGGCCTAGACCGGTTAGGTGTCGGTGGTGAGCTTGCCAAGGAGAGTGTGAAAGCCACCACAAGTTTGTACACGGTCTTGGAGCTTCCCGTGCGAAAGAAGCATCACTAGTGGAGCGCCTTTTGGACCGCATCACGTGCGGATCCTTACCCTCGGAAGAGTACCCGGAGATGCCGACGGGACGTGCCCGCGACTTCACTCAAGGAGTGGTGGATGGTCCCAAGGAAGAGAGCATTGCTAGGTGCGGCGGGGTGAAGCCCGTGTCTTCACTCGGAGGGTGAAGCGTGCTCTTGGGGACATCACCGGCTCGATGAGTGAAGTGTGCTCTAGAGGGGATCACCATCTAGCGGAGGGACGGGGTCGAGACTCCGGCGGGAGTGACCCAACGTGGACTAGGGGGAGGTGCCATCCTCCCGATACTAGGGGAAATAGGATGAGCAATCTCTTACTCTTACTCTCTACTACTTGCACTTGTTATCTTGTTTATCCTATATGCTTGTAGTAGATATTGTGCTTATCTCATATGATTGCTTAGCGATTGTTTCCGTGCTAGCTCTTCGTTATATCTAGTGATACATGCTTTCCTTATATATACGTGTACCTACTTTGTGATCGCTCACACTTGCTTGATATCATATAGTGATCTTGTTATGCTTATGTTGTATCGACCTTGTTATCATGATCACTAGCTTGAGCTTTCTCTTGTGTACTTATACATGCTAGTTTGCTTGTTCCATACTTATCATATACACTAGCATGTATAGCTTGTTGAGCTTCCCTATGTGTGTTCCCTATATGCATGCTAGCTAGATTGGTTGATTGCCTTTATCTTACACACTAGCAAGTGTAGGACTTGTTGAGCTTATCTTATATATGTTCTTATATGCTAGGTTGTTTCCTTATGTTTATGTATGCCTTGCACCTAGCATGTACAAGTCCTAGCATATGGCTATCCTAGCTTGCTCACACACTCCTAGTGCACATGTATTATCTTGTTATGTATCTTTTACTTGTGCAATTAGATTAAGTAGCTAGAAGTGCAAAAAGTATTAGTTCATGGTGTGCCCGATTCACCCCCCTCTCGGTCACACTGTCCTTACAACGGATGGCTCGAAGAGGCTGGTGTGGTGGCTGGCATCCAGCCCGTCCCACTCCAGCGCGTCCCACACGTCCTTCTCCATCTCGATGGCCGGCTTCTTCGCGGTCGCCTCACGGCCTGCCAGGGAAGGAAGCCTGCGCAAGCCAAAGCAGCCCCTGATGCTGATGGTCTCCAGCGCTGGCACGAACATCTTGAGCTCGCTGATCTGCTGCAGGCTCGGCAGGTCATGGAGGTGGATGGTGGTCAGCTTTGGGAACGACTTGGCATGGACGGTTATGTCTTCCGTGTACTTTTCGTAAAGAACAAAGATGTGCCTGAGGTTGCCGCAATGAAGGATGTGGAGAGTCATCAGGCTGGGAAAAGAAGTGAACCTCCGCACTGGTAGCACGAACTCGAGTCTTGGGCAGGAGCGTAGACGCAGGTGCTGCAGATTTTGGAATGACTGACCAATTATTCTGGAACCTTTGCTCCAAATGCTCCGGGCCATCTGGAGATCCGATGCCCAAGCAGTCCCAATTTGATCCCAAATGTACGTCCCAGCAGAGAACACGGTCTCCATGTTGGGACATCTCTCCACGCGGCACCACCTGAGCTTATACCAATCATGAGTAGGCATGCTAGATTTGAACGAGGCATCATGCACATGCAGTGATTTAATAGAATCATGTATCACGGAAGCTAAATTCCTGCTTCCATATCCTCCTGACAATTCACTCTCAATGCTGTTGGCTCCCTCACTAATCTCGATGTGGCGATCCAACTGCTGAGTTGGAGGCTGGGGGATGAACAACAACATGATGCCACAAATCATGGCAAATACATCACCATACTTGCTCGCTGGAACATGGTGCTGCAACTGATTACTAGGTTCAATAATCATATCCTCGACGGTTGCTCCAAGGTGCACAATCCCAACGTACTTAGATGAAGATGTGATATGAATATTATAATACACATCATATCTGTCCTGGATATTGCACACTAGTGGCATTAAAGACCTTGCAAGCCTCGCGTCCGCAAGAATAGCATGCAACTGAAAGCAGCGGTCTTTATGCTGGGTAAGGACTGGCCTAGCATATTCAGATGATCGTCCAGGCCTTGTGTCTATACATAACAGCTCAAGATTTAGCTGTCTAATGAACTCCTTTGAGCCCCATCTTATAGCACGAAGGTGCTCACAACCCAGCAAAAAGAGTCGCTTGAGACTTGGGGCATCGACCACCATAGTTCCAAAATCAAGTACCTTAATTGGACTTCCTGAGAGGTCCAGCTCCTCAAGATTGGGCAGCCCACGTAGAAATAAATTCTCCAACTGCTTGCAACCTTCTAGTGATATCTTGGATGTTTTGACAGTATCCTGCAACTTATCTGCATTAGGTGCACACTTCAGACGGGAATTTTCTGGAGGCAGCCCAATTGTACATGTCCAGCGTGACAACATAGATCCATAGCCATCAAAGCTAAATGACCTAAGCGAAGAAGGAAGTCCATTAGGCACAACCACATTTTCTAGTCCATCACAACCATCAAGCACAAGCACCTCAAGGCTACTCACCTTTGATAGGCTTGCTGGAAGACTTTTCATATCTCTGTTACCAGATAAATCAAGTATTTCCAGCTTGGTCTTGTCCACAAATGAGTTACTGCAATCTGCTGATGTCTTTGCCTGATGTTTAGGTTTCATTATTCGGAGCCTATGAAGATATGGCAATTTCCTCTCCAACTGCCTTATGTATTGCCAGCACCTAAATCCCTCTATATTTAGCTCTATGAGGTTAGCCATGAGATCTATTTTTTCTCTGATAATAACTCATTCCAGTCTGTGTAACGAATGTCAAGCACCCATAAGTTATACAAGCATGTCCACTCCATGGAGTTCTCTTCTTCACTTATGTTGTCATTGGTGCACTGATCCAATCCAAGGAATCTCAGTCTAGGGCACTGGTGAAGGAAAGGAGGTGACACAAAATTGAAGGCACAACAGGAGAGAGTTAGCACTGCAAGATTGATGCAGTGTTCAAACAATCTACTTGGTAATCCTTGTGGGCTATTAGAGTTTTCCAATGCTACAAATAAAGATGACACATTTTCCAGTAGATTAATTTGTAGCATATGCTTCAGTACTGTCAGATTCTTTGAGGAGATAGAGATCCAACGATAAGGACAAAACTTTTCATAAACAAAATTTTCTTTGACTACCAAAAATGGAAATTCTGGTTGCTTCATAAGAACTTCCAACATCTCATCAAGCAGAGAACCATCGCAGTCCCAACGTATTTCCTGATGCAATGCATTGATAATCTCCTTTGTTATATCCTCTTTAAGAATCCCATTGCATATCCAGTAGTTGGAAGTGTGAGCGGCAACCCAGTCAAATCTTGTGGTGCTGTGTAAACTATAGTACTGGAACAACTCATAAAGACAACAATCTGTGACCACTTTCGAGTCGATGCCTTGCATACATGGGTTGCGAGCAGTTATGTAAGTAGCCACTTCACATATCAGTGCAATAAATTTTGGCAACGACTTATCTGAAAAATTCGGCTGCCATAAAAGGGAAAGGAGGGTGTACCTTAGCTCGGTTACTATTGAAGTGGCATAACTTAAACTATGAATGGCCAGGGATCTTTTGAATGTCCATATCATTATATTGCTCTGAAACTGTTGAAAAAAAGGGATGCCAAACCTACTTACGTCAACCTCATCATCACTTCCATTAATAAAAATCATCATAAATCTACTATCTTTTAGGGTTTGGAAAATTATTTCTCCAACACCTTGTATCACATCCCTAGAGCCTTCGTCCACCCCAGTGAAGTCATCTTCCTCATCCTGCTTCTGAAACAAAGCCGTCATGGCCTCATCGTCAAGTTTTAGTTCATTTGCAAATTTTCTCTGCATGTCCCGTTTACTTTTCCACACTGAACAATCTACGTAGATTACTCTATCAAAGCATAATTCTGGAGGAAGATCTTTCGTAGATACAAGTACTTGTGCTATGGATCCAAGGACCGAAGCTGTACCAAAGTCACTCCAGTCACCTCCAAAATAGATGACCTTTTTGTCCCTCCAATACCGAGCATAATGAAGTATTCTGTCTCTGGCTTTTTCAACGCTCGAGTCCCATATGATCTGAAGGTTAAATAGGGAATGTGAGGCCATATTAATTTTGATTGCAGGTTCGGGAGATCTAATATGCATGCATGCTGCGAACGCACCTGGGGCCGACTGGCTTGCACCGATGCCAGTAGCACCCCGCACCCTTGGTGGTCGCGGGTTCGAACCCACCGGTGGTGGGATTTTCCGGGATTTTTCCTGGATTACTGTGGCCTCGTACACACGTGCTGATTAGCTTCGGTAGATGTTCATCCGGGAAGGAGCATGTGTTTAGTGTATAGGATGTAGTTTCTAGCTTGCTTGTAAGGGGCGTTGCGTGTGGTGTGCGTGAGTGTGGTGTGAGTTTACTTGTAAGTTCAGATATTACAACTTGTACCTTTGAAACGAGGCCCGCTCAAAAAAAAAAAAATATGCATGCATGCTTTGACATGCTGCGCAAGGCACGCCAATAAATATTGGCACATACATAAACCATAAACATCTATTATATATATAATTGACCGACAAACGGAGCCACCACGTTCGCTCTCAAGGCCTATAAATTCCCACGTTAATCGGAGAAAATAAGAAGAGAATATTACCTACCACTGCCATTAAATTTTTTTTACCTAAACTACCCTTAGTTTTTTTGAAACTTACCCACCAGGCTCAATACAAAAGAATAGCCTAAAATACCGGCGGCTTAGGCTCATCCGCTCCGCCTAATCTTCTCTCATCACCTACGTCTAATCCAGAAACAAACAAAGAGTTCAGAAAAATAACGCAAGTCCGATAAAAGTTGAATGGGCCATGAGCTGGTGAACAGCCACCGGCGAGATCGAAGCTGATCCATGCATGCATGGAATCCTGCGAAGGCTGGAAGGTGCTATCGCCCGCGGCAAAGCGGCCACCGTTTATGTACGGTGAAAATTCAGATGGGAGGAGAGTACACACAGAGAGCTTTCTCGCCGGAGTTAAAAAGCTCCAAAGCATGCACTAAACTAATGAAGCCATCGATAGTGTTGAAATGTCACGAAATCTTTCGAAAAAAAAAGAAATGTCACGAAGACATTGCTGCCAATGGTCATCAAAATTTTCTCGAAGGCTGGCCCTAGCGTGCACGGTCGATTAGTGCACATGCACCACACCATCAAAGTTTCCACGCAATAAATCGGGAAGAACACGCCATCAGCACCAATATGACCGGAAGTCCGATGCAAATGAGAACCGTCTAGCTTTGGAGTGACACACTAGAGGGTGTGATGTGCATATTTTGTCGCTGGAACAGTCCGTGCTTGACAGCAGGTGGAAGACGAGCAGACGAAGGATAAATATTATGGTTAATTAAATCCTCACACGGGCAAACCTGTGCATGTGTTGAGCCAAATAATATATGCAGGGCAGGATATAAACATTTAATGACGCATCCAAGATTATGACATGACTATCGTTAGATTGTTGAATATAACGTAACTATATTTAGATTCTCGATAATAGCCACACATTGTATATAGTAAAAAATTAAGATGATAAGGCATCAAAAAATTAATGAGGAATTCAGTATAATACAATAAGGTTCGCTTTGGAACATAGGAGAAAAAAATGAGGGACTAAAGTTGCACATCTTATTGTGTCCTATATGAAATACTAAAATGTAGGGATTTCTTGCATGAGGTGTTTGGATGATTCACAGGAAAAAAAACACAAGAATTTTTTATTTATTAATTAAGTGAAGGTAGGAGAGACAAAGAGAGAACATTGGGAATCTCAAAGGAATTATAAACATGAGATTAGAGCGCATGCTATACTCCAGAATATGGAGAAAAATTTCCTATTCTCCAAAATTCCTATGGAGCAATCCTACAATTCAAAGGGCACATGTAGGATTTTCTTTAATAATTTATTTGTTCCAAAGGGCTTCTAATATAGTTAGATTGCTAATACTAGCCGCGCATGCGCGGGCCGTCCAACTAGTTTACTAATATCGAACTACTTTTCTGACTCCTACGGATTAACAACACACCCCTTCTCTCTCTTCCTCCCGTCTCCTCTGATAGGGGAGCAGCTCCTCTGCAGTACTGCCCTCTGCAGTTGGGTGGCTGCATGTGGGCCTCGGCCGCGCGCGACCCCGCACGGCAGCGAGAGCACCCAACTGCAGAGGATCTCAATCCCTCTGATAGAGATCCTCCGCCGCTGCGCCAGGCACGGTGGAGAGGGCGGAGCGTGAGGTCCAAGCTTTGCAAGGAGGGGCCGAGGGGCACAAGGTGCTCGGTAGGGATGCGGCCTCCCCGCGGCAGCCGACGAGCTCATCTACCATGCCAGCGGGCTCGCCCGTCTGCGACGGGCTGGATCTCGAGCAGCTCGCCGCCTCGCCCTGTGGCCTTAATCAAACAAGAGGGGCAGCAGACGAGGCCGGGAACAATGATGCCAAACTCATGGCCGCAGGGACGAGGAGATCGAGACGCAGGAGAAGGAGCAGGGCCGGCTCCAGGCCGAGCTCAGGAAGGTGGAGCGCGTCAAGGAGTTCAAGCCCACCGTGGTAAGCATACGCGCGTCTTTCACCTGCCTCATGTTTCTTACTTCGATCTGCCGAGGGCTCCGGCGTTGGGTCTGATCTCGTCATCCGATTTGGTCTGATCCGGCTTGTTCCTGGCCCTGTCTCTGCTTCAAAAAGACTAGAATGGAGACGATGAGAGAAAGAAGGGGAAGGGGAAGGGCAGGGCCTAAAATGAGAGGAAGAAGCCCTCCCCGGCATACGCTCTATGGCTCAATGATCAGTGGGACCTGGTGAGATTACCCGCCCCAAATTACCTCGAACTCTTCTTTGCCTTGCCCACCATGTGCTTGACGAATTGCCTTGTCCATGGGGTATCCAGATCAAGTCGAACTTCTCCAACAACTCGCTCTCCAGTGGCATCCCCGACCTCGCCTCCCCACGCTTCAGTTTTTCTCGCCACAGAATGACGACCATGGCGGGATAGGAGAAGAGCGCAGACTTTGGGGTCCGGTGGCGACTGCTTCATGTTCCGGAGGATGGCGCGGCGCCTGCTGATGAGCTGGAGCAGCTTGTCCATCTGCTCCCGGCAGATGGTGAGCGTGCGGCACTGCTGCCGGCAGATGACCGGGGTGGGAGGACCACGGCAGCTGCTTGCGGACTCCACTTTTTTTCACTCCAGGGCGCTTTATAACCCGAAGCGCCCGGACTGACCTCGCTTAGTCTGGGCGCTTTGTCAATCGCTCGGAATGAGACCCGCTCAGTCCAGGCTCTGTGGTGTAGGGCTTCCATATTCGCGGACTGGAGGGTTTAGAACATAGAAGCCCCTACGATGTGGTTTTTCTAGCAGTAAATGGGTATGTGCGAATCTTATGGGCAGGCAGGTGGTGCAAGCAACAACATTATCGGACGCTGGCAGTTGGAGGATATACGCTGATGGCAAGATTATGTGATTAGCGCGCGCTGTGCGGCAGGACAGGCAGAGAGTTTGCAGTATGCTGGGACACCGATAAGCTGCTAATTGAGGAGCACAGCAGACAGGTTAGCTTGTTAGGGGCCCGCATGTTGAGGTATTCTAGCGTTATGGTCTTGTGTATCAATTTGAATAGGGACAATGCATATTATGAAAGTGATAGCTCATAGCATTTGCAGGAAAAACACTCCAAGAGACAGCAGCAGGAGCGGCAAAGCAAAGCAGCAAGAACCGCAAATTATTGACGTTGGATAAAAAGAAAATCTCTGGCTGCGATTGCAAGGTAATATCAGGACCAGAAGATTCCTTCAATACACGTAAGCAAGGTTAGAGAGGAAGGAATACGTTTTCTGATCGTTCATGCACTGAAATATTTACAATCTATTATCTTATTATTTGAAGGTTAAAAGGAAGGAGCCTCCACGTTCGCTCTCAAGGCCAAAAATCCCACGTTAATCAGAGAAAAAGAAAAGGTCCAAAGCGTTGATCGTTATGAAGAATAGATGGGCTAGATTAAATGTAGACTCCATGCCAAATACCACTTATAAGAATTTCGGAATAATAGATAAGGAAAAATAGAAATTTGAGTCCGATACGAATTCGTGAGAAACACACCTAAATAAAGAGCCCATATTAATAATAACTAACAAATAGTTAAATTTCAGAATAATTTCATAAATTAAAAATAGTATTTTGATTCTAATGCAAGTTTAGAAGTCAATTGTAATAAGTTTGGAACAAAACAATTTATGAAAAAGTCAGAAAAATAAATATTGATATAAATTTGGAATAAGCTCAGATATATAAAGATTAAAAATCAAATATAATTAATAAACAGCTAAAACTTTAGACAAACAAGTTTATAAAGTTATACAACTCATCCTAAATTTGGAATAAAAATTGAGAGTATTCTAAACATTAACCAAATGCAGCTAACAAATTCGGAATAAATAA
Organism: Eragrostis nindensis; assembly: GCA_012490785.1. Lineage (NCBI taxonomy): Eukaryota > Viridiplantae > Streptophyta > Magnoliopsida > Poales > Poaceae > Eragrostis > Eragrostis nindensis. The sequence continues at coordinate 19,369 of JAAXCT010003825.1, forward strand.
ATTGATAAATAATTAATTTGATTTCCCTACAAACTTAGAAGCAAACTAGCTACAATAAGAAGGCTATATAAAATTGATTTTTAACATCTAAACCATATGAATAAATAGAAATCTTAATAATACATAAAAACAACCAAGTGGTATTCAAAGGATGCACTATAAAAATCTAGATTTTTAGAAATATATCTATTATATTTTTTTAAAAGGAGAAAAAGGCACGACATTTAATTCCAATACTTTGGAACTACCACATTATTAGTCATAGGGAAAAAAGGATTTAAGCAGGTCAAAACTAAAACGGTGAACATTCCATAGATTCAGAAGTCTAAGATGGCTACACCTAATAGCGAAATATATTAACTGACGATGATCTTGATTCCAACACAGCGTGGAAATTTATCCAAGGACGTCGAACGGGCATGACCCTATTTTACTCCCTGTCATCACATGGAAGCAGTGGAAGAAGGATACACAGGTGATGCCATAACGTATAGACTTAGAGATGACTGGAACAGAGGACAACGACGGTAAAGTTGGGATACCTGATGATAGTCTCAACTCTCAAATACGAGATCGTCGGAGTAATGTTGTTTTGATGCAATCTCTAACCCATCGTTGAATAGTGGTTCTAGAAGCCCCACGCTATTAGCGCGGGCCATCTTGCTTGTTAAACAGGTTTGCATGATACTGCCAAAAAAGTCTGTGAAGATTGTAATGTCCCTAAATCGATGAACCCTCCTAATAGTCTTACGTTACCTGGTATGTTGATTTGTTAAGTATAAAACTGGCATATGGTTTGGACATGGTGACAACATCACACACAAAGATATAAGGAAAAAGTCCATTTTACTCCCCCCAATAAACTTGTTTGTCTGACTAGCCCCCTAAATAAAAGTTTGACTTAATTTACTACCTCTAACAATTCACAGTGGCTTAAATTGCTCCCTAATGAAATTTATCTTTTTTGTTTCTCCTGAAACAAGTTGTCTTTGAAGCTTAAACTTAATATACTGGTAGAAGACATTATAAAGCACAATGAAAAAATATTATAAGAATTTATTATGACCATTTTCATAGGTCCATAGCATCATATAGTTATTCAACTTGAGATGTACAAAAATGCATGAAAATAATGGCAAAAAATTATGAAAATATTTAGTAACATAGATGTTTGTTATGTTCCTACAAAACTTGAATATTAAATTCAGTCTATGCATTGAGATACGGAAAAAATAAATTTCATTAGAGTGTAATATAAGCCATTATGAATTGTTGGAAGTAGTAAATTAAGTCAAATTTTTGTTCAGGGGGCTAGTCAGACAAACAAGTTTGTTAGGGGGAGTAAAATAGACTTCTTCCAAGATATAATGTTGGAAGGATTGCACTCAATCCTAGTGTTGAAAAGGAGTGCAGCACAAACTTTTAAATAATGACCCGCTGAGCCTCTCGATTTATTTAAGTAATTGAAATATAGACCTACGTTATCAAAAGCCTAAACTTTTTAGGAATAAAAAGCCTAAATTTCTTATATTAATGAGCATCTCTGCTTCATCTCACCCTCTTGGACACTTCTTTTTTTTTTGCGACCTGTCCATTAAACACTATGTGCACCTGCACTTCTAGTCGTGATGTTAAAAGAAAACACACATGCAACTGTATATGCACTTGTGAACGTAATATATAATATCATATACAGTAATAGTACCTTTTGTTCCATGATGAAACCTTCTCTGTTATTGTATATATATAATTGTTTGACTTTCAATTATATGGCACATCATCGGTCAAAACTATGACTTAATAGTTTTATCTGACCGATTTATTTCTATGATGAGATGCATTTCCTAATATAATATAGCATAGCACAAAGTATTACAGCTTCTTCCATGGCGAGATATATTTCCTCTGGCGTTGACCAACAAACGAGAAAGGCACAACCAATTATGGATCTAATCCATCATGCAATTATAACACATACATTGTCGTCAGCTCCTGCATCACAATGAACGTGTAAGTGCCATTTACGCTTGTGCTTCAGTGTTGTTAATTTACATGTAATACCTAGCGAGAAGTAGTGTTTTTCAAGGGAGAGTAAACAAATGCAAAAGCTAGTAGTGTTTTTCTAGGGAGAGTAAATGGAGCACCCACCAACAGCCAGCCCAGACGAGATCGATGAGAGCCGTCCCCTCCGCCGAAAGAGAGAAAGAAGCCACAACAAATCAGCCGTCGATCTAACCCATCATTCCACACTGCTTGTGTCTGCGCTCGCCCTCAGGTCCACTCAGAATTAGCCTGAAAATTAGCGATTGCTGGGGAGTGTATGGCCTAGGCTCTTCCTGGAGATGTAAGTGGTCTGCGGATGGGGTGTCACGGCGTGGTTTCGGTGTTCTTTGATGTACAACAAGTTACCAAAGCACTTGCTAGGATTCGTTGCTTGTTGCCTGCTCCATGCATCATATGGCTGCAGCTGTACGTTCATAGGTGGGGCTGGGTGCTTTAATTTGCTTCGCACTGCGCGCCCATCTTTCTCTTCTTTTTTCGGAAGCATGGAATGGAATTATTCCCCAGCTCGCTTTCCCTTTTTCTTTTTCTAAAGATGCTTCGCATGCAGTTTTCTGTTGAAGACAGGGCTTCCTTCTTTTTTCCGGCTGTTTTAAAACTCTGTGATCACTGAGAGGCAGCAGGGCTTTGGCAGCTGGTAAATCCTTGGCCATCTGAAGAAACAGGTAGCACCTGCTCGGGCACTCTTATATTTCAATACAACAAGAGTCGAAGGGAACAAATCAGCTGCTTTGTTATGCTTCCATCTTCACTCAAACATATCTTTGACAAAAAGCAGCACACCTGTTGCTTTCTTATATACCTAAACATGTACATGCCGAATCCCTCTGCTACTAAACAGCAGCTGTGATTGCCTGATGTCAATTAGTACCCAAGATCATGTGTACGCAAGAGTACACGTAGAATACACGTCGGTGTCCTCTCCCTAAGTCTCTTACATTACAGTGGACGCACGGGTTTCTCTTCCTGTAGTGCATGAGTGCATGTTGTTTGCACGCTAAACCTGGCATGAGTGCATGAGTGCATGTCTCATATAATTTGCATGCTATTAAAGTTGATCAAATTTGCAGAAATTATTGGTCAAAGATAGTATTGTTTGACTTTAACCAAATCTAGAAATTGTTCCTTTGTGAGATGGAGGGAGTACGCAAATACCGAGACGCCGCTTGGATCATGCACTTTTTTGCACAAATCATTAGGGTGGGGTGGGGGGGAGCTGGCCCCACACGCGCCGTCGCCATTCCGAACTCATTCCTCGATCTCATGCCGCCGCGTCTCCCACTGCAGCAGGTCCACCTCGCCGCCGCCGCCGCCATGGTCCTTCCCTGACTTGTCGGCTAGCGCCATGCATGGCGTGGAGCAGGAGCTCAGTGTCTAGAGCAGCGAGGCGTCATCGTCCTGCCTCGTCGCCGTGAGCTCCCGGTAGCAGCGTAGCCCAACGGGTTGGCCACCACGTCGACGACCATGGCCAGTGCAGACATGCACGATGATCACCGCGCTGCCGTTGTCCGCGTTGGATGCTCGCCTATGTCTGGGCGAAGCCTATCATGCTGCTCCGGCCTGGCGTCAACAACCCTGTGGTTCAAAGTCAGGCGGATCACAACGCCTCCGCAGCACTGGTGCCAGACCTGCACGTTTGAATGGCTAGTCCTGGACGCTGGAGTTTCTTGCGGAAAAGAGAGAGCACTGAACATGAACTTCAACACGCTGATCATCTAGTAAGTTTGCAGTTAGTATTCTTTTAGTAGAAGCTAATGGTCACATGGTACGCCATTATTTATCTCGCTTACAATAAACACTCGGCATTCAGGCATGAGGCTTAGGCTAACAAATTTATTTCCCTGAAACGGATGGATGGTTTCATGTCGTTGCACTTGTTTTGCAGCAGCACTCCAGTTTATTATTGCATTCGTGGTCCCATTCTTTCGGAAGATGTTGATGGATATAGCAACAATCCTTGCAGTTGTCTGTATAGCAGTCTGGTATTTTGTAGCACGGTGGTGGGCAAAGCTTCCCAATACCAGCACATAATTGATTTAGTATACAAATCTGAACACATACATCTAAAGAGAATAATGCGAAGTAATTCAACGCCAAAATCAAAGGGTGTGTATATTTTACGTACAGCCTCCATCTTGGCAGGTGTGGAGGTACAAGACATGATGGCAAGGGCCAAGAAACAAGCAGCTGTAAGGAAACAATCCTTGTAGTATGGCTCTTGTTGTTGTTGAGGAAAGCCATGGGGAAGAAACTAGTACTACTCCTCTCTTTATGTATCTGCGAGGAGGTGAGGATCTTTATATAG
>JAAXCT010003826.1:0-23722 GCA_012490785.1 Eragrostis nindensis
CGATTGGTCACTCCGTTCGAAATCATGTGCGACGCAAGCGACTACGCCGTAGGAGCAGTGTTGGGACAGACTAAGGATAAGAAGCATCATGCCATCGCCTATGCTAGCAAAACTCTCACTGGACTCAACTCAATTATGCAACCCTGAGAAGGAATTGTTGGCTGTGGTGTATGCTATTGACAAATTCAGATCATATTTGGTTGGAGCTAAGGTGATAATTTACTCAGATCACGCAGCCCTCAAATATCTCCTGACAAAGAAGATGCTAAGCCACGTCTTATCCGTTGGATACTCCTCCTTCAAGAATTTGACTTGGAGATCAGAGACAGAAAAGGAGTAGAGAATACTGTGGCAGATCATCTCTCGCGATTGCAGACGGAAGATCCTACTGGACTACCCATTAATGACTGCTTGAGAGATGACATGTTACTAAAGGTAACAAGCACCGACCCCTGGTATGCAAACATTGTCAACTACATTGTAGCAGGATATATACCGCCAGGGGAGGATAAAAAGAAGATCATCAGGGACAGCAAGTTATCTATGGTGACGACCCATATTTATATAAAGTCTGCACCGATAGTCTCCTGAGAAGATGTGTACCCACATGTGAGGCTATGCAAATTATTGACAGATGTCATTCATCAGCCTTTGGAGGTCACTATGGAGTATTTCGTACAAGTGCCAAAGTCTGGCAAAGCGGTTTTTACTGGCCAAACATGTACGAAGATACAAAGGAGTATGTTAGAAGATGTTCTCGCTGCCAGAGAGTAGGAGGGATCAACGCTCGTGATGCCATGCCCCTAACAAATAATCTTCAAATCGATGTCTTCGATTGTTGGGGCATAGACTTCATGGGACCTTTTCCAAACTCTGAGGGATATGATATATTCTAGTGGCAGTCGACTATGTCTCTAAATGGGTGGAGGCTCTTCCATGTCGAAACGCTGACTCCATCCACTCCAAGAAAATGCTCCAAGAAGTCATCTTCCCACGGTTTGGTACACCTAGAGTACTAATCAGTGATGGGGGCTCGCACTTTATCGACAGGACATTCAGAAAAATGCTCTCATCACTCGGCATTGCTCATAGGGTAGCGACCCCATATCACCCACAGACGAGCGGTCAAGCGGAGACATCTAATAAACAAATCAAAAATATTCTCCTGAAGACCGTCAACCAAATGGGCAAGAATTGGAAGTCGAAGCTGCATGAAGCATTATGGGCATACAGGACAGCTTACAAGACTCCAATCGGCATGACTCCATATCAACTGGTATATACGGAAAGACATGCCACCTACCCGTCGAGCTAGAGTTCAAGGCTTACTGGGCAATCAAGAAATGGAACATGGACCTGGACCAAGCCCAAGTCAAGCGACAGATTCAGATCTCAGAGCTCGAGGAGATGAGGGAGAAAGCATACCACAGTTCGAAGCTCTACAAAGAGCGAACGAAACGGTGGCACGACAAGCGCATTCGGGAGAAGCACTTCACACCAGGTGATAAGGTACTTATGTACAACTCCCGTGTTAAATTATTTGGTCATGGTAAGCTTAGAAGTAAGTGGGATGGTCCCTATACGGTGGTGGAAACATCTAACCATGGGGCCGTCACTCTCCAAGGTAATGACGGAGAGCACTTTAAGGTAATGGCCAGCGCTTAAAAATCTTTCTAGAACCCTCCATGCCGGAACTCGAGGAAGTAGATGTCATCGAGTTCACGTGAAAATCACCATCTACGGTCTAGCCCCGACCTTAACCGAGCCTTGTTTTTCCCTTTTCTTATTTTACTTTTTCTTTATATTCAAATAAAAATAAAAATTTTGGTTTTCGGGGGAAACGCTGGCCGGCCGGCCACGCCCTCAGGCCGGCCGGCCGGCCCCACAGATTTTCAAAAATTTTCGAAACTTTTTGTGGCGGCCCCCCGATCAAACCAAACAGAATACCAACCCTACCCTGCGATTCGGAGCCTATCTCGCCTGGAGTGGATTTTTCACCTTCTTAAACACATTGAAAATTCATTTTTCTCCACTCCTCCATCTCAAAAGTTTCGGCCATGGCTGAGAAGCACCCTACCAGAGCTTCTCCACCATGTCTCCCACCCAATTCCAATGCCCCCATTTCAAGAACCTCCAACACCCGCCGCTCGAAAGCAGCGATCCGCCTATCTCGACCAATTTTCCGTCAACAACGGCGAGGGATCCAGCGCGGCAAGGTACCTCGACTTCGTGGACACCTGGGGGCCGAGCTGGAGGCAGACCTGCTCGCAGCCGGGGCAAACACCGGCCGGCCGCCTGCCCACCTGGCCGGCCGGCCAGCCCGAGGCGCGGCAGGAGCCCATCCAGGGCGAGCGCGAGCCCCAGCTCAGGGAGATTCCTTTCTCCCTCTGTGGCGTCGGGAAGAAGCAGTACCACCGCGGCGGCATCACGCATCCCGTGGTCGGCGAGCTGTCCCCCAAGACGGGGAAATCTCCAGCGCTTCCGACTCCTACTCCAAGGTGGAGATCGCGCCGGCGTACCCCGTGGTGGAAACAATCCGAAGAGGATCCGGACGAGCCCACGGACGCCAGCCAATCCAAGGATGAGTCTTCCCATAGGACATCTAACGGTGCCTGGAAGAACGCTCCCCCCTTCACCTATCTGGGTGCTAGGGGCAAGAAGTGGAGCGAGAAGGTGATGTACTACAAGGCGCCTAAAGGGCTCATCTGAAGGCTGAGTCGAATGACTCATCACCCGCGCAGAAGCTGCGTCGCCGTTCGCCGCCGCCGATCACCGGTCCTCCCGGCCAGATGGAGTTCAGCGATGGCGCCCATGACCCCATCAAGGAGCTGCAGATCGCGCTCCAAAGGATGGAGGCGCGCCTTGCTAAGGTGGAGGACAACCAGGGTGAGATGCACATGGATCTGGAGGACAACAAGGACAAGATCAATCTTGTCCGGAAAGGGAGCATGGCCAAGATGAAGAGGCTCTACAAGCTCACAGGGTTCAGCGAGCACTTCGAGGCCCCCTCACCATAGGAGCATTAGGATTAGAGAGCGGCGCTTATTAGTTTGCTTTTGTTTAATTCCCTTCAAATTCGTTTAGGTTTGCTTTGAATTAAATTAAGTTTGCTTAATTTATTTCCTATGTAAAAGCGCCCAATGCTCCTCTGAATAAAATAAAAATTTGCCTCTTAATGTTTACTGAAATGAGTGTTTATTAATTGATTGTTGGTTTATGTGGGTAACCACATAAACCAACCTCTGTACACTCACAATTCCCCCGAGCGCGCAGGATAAAAATGTTGTACAGGTGATTGTGCACAGCCACGACGAAACAGAGGCGGAACGGGGCACATGTCCCGCCGGCCGGCCCACAGGCCAGGCCGGCCGGCCTGGCTCGAACGCCGAACAGGTTCAAATTTCTCTGACTTGTTCTGTTATATCCCCTCTGCCTGTTTCACATGTTTGCTAATAAAATAAAAAGATTTTACGAAGATAAAACCAAATAAAAACAAAATTCTTTAAACATCATCGGTTTTATGATAATGTTATTTCACAATTTTTTCTTGCTCACAATATTCTATTAAGGACGCTCTTGTCTATTTTGTTGTGAGGTTGATATATGCTTAAATCTTGACTCCTATCTTTCCATGATTTTCTCGGAATCTTACTTTGCCTTTCAATCTGACTGTCACAAATTCTCTAAAATACCTATTAGAGCCAAACAAAGATAGATTTTATAACTCCTCAAAAGCTAATCTTTTGTGGTGAGTTCAATTAAGGTTTAATTCTCTAAAGTTGCATGCACTCCTCAAATGTCAGTCATACATCATTTACATATGGAAGTGACTCATCCACCTGATGGCAGGCATTGAAAGAAAATTCTGCCTTATTGCTCTCTGTCCCGCACTAAGAGGCTCCTTCTTGCCTTATGTATTCCTGGGAACCTCTCTAAAATAAAAAAAAAAAAAAAAAAAGAGAGAGAGAAAAGTTCCCCAATTAAAAAAAAAAAAGAGAGAGGCAAGAAGGATTGATATATTCATTCTGGGCAGAGTGCATAAGACACAATCTTTCCACCAAAGTATGAGTCATATCCAAAAGAATCATTTTGCCATTGACTGGACTAGGAGGATGTGCATTGCTCTTTCTAGAATTTCCCCTTAATTTTACAATATCTGCAGAAGATTATGCCTCCTTACCAAACCCCAGATATAAGCCATAGCAGAGAATAAGGAAAGCATCTTTTGAGTGAAGACAGGTCTTTCCACAACTCTGAGTGACTCAGACTTGAGAATTTGTATGACACGATGAGAAGAAAGGGAAGTTTTTGAAATCCGAGGGATCTTTGGGTTTGAAAAGGGTCTTTGATTTTCGCTGTTCAACCTTTCAACTTCTCAAGACAATGAGCTTTAGCCACTTACACATAGTGAGCCTGAAGAAATTGTTGAGATAATTCTATCATATCACCTTGATGATGTCTTTTTCTTTTTTCAATCTTTTTGCTCGGGACGAGCAAAGATCTAAGTCTGGGGGGTTGTTGGCGCTGCTTAATACGAATATTTTACCGCCAACACCATTCAATAAAAGCCATCATACAAGGATAAAATGAACATTCTTTTATATTAATGGCTCTCCACAAGTTTTGTTGGAGTATTTGAATGCAGGGAGCATATGGACGAAATTCACAGGAAACGGGGATAAAACCCACCGGCCGGCCCAACCATAGGCCGGCCGGCCTGCTCAGGCTCCCACCGAGGTCCAGCTCCTCCCCAGAGGCCTTCTACAAGCTTTCCCACGTGGAATTCAAGGCCCAGCCCAATATCAAACACCGACATTCTAGAACATGGGCTTTTGGGCCTAAACTTGAAGGCCACTCCACTTCTGCCGACCCCATGAAGAAACCGACCTTCTTACCGCCCCCAGGAGTCCATCAGAGCCGTCCAGGGAAGAGGCGGTGGCGAACCGACCACATCAGTGGCCGGCCGGCCACCTACTAGGCCGGCCGGCCGACCTTTGCCCACCACCGACGTCCCAGCTTCGGCCAGATGATCCCCACCGACTCTAGCAAGCTATAAATAACACCCTCCGGCTCCAGAAGCAAGACACACCTCATTTGATACTTCATTTTAGTCTTTTGGTAGTAGGATAGTGTTGCTAGGAGAGAGTGAGTGAGAGGGAAGGAGAGCTAGAGGCCCCCGGCATGTCGGGACTCTACTTCTCGTCGCCTCCGGTATGCTCCTCGCCTGGGAGTAGTCGTCTTAGTCTTCCAGGCCGGGCAACATGTAAGAAGATTATTGGTCGGGCAATAAAGTAAGGTATTCTGCTTTATTTATTTGTGGGTTTCAGGTATGCAATGAGTATTTATTTATTTATTGCATAGACTAGCTTATTTGGAGCTCCTCGCTAGTTGTGACGATAGGTGTAAACGCGGTGTTTAGAGCTAGAGTTATCCCTGATTTGCTCGTAACCCCACGGAGGATGGTAGCCGCGAGTATGTGTGAGGCATACCGGTCTCTGTAATCCACCACGTCCGGGTTATTGTTTTTAGTAGGGAGGTCAATAGCACGTAATTCCCCAAGTTAGTTGAACCTAATTCTCGGGTTGCTACCTTGGCATGCGTGTGCCCCGAAACAAATAATAGAGTAAGGACCTTACCAAATTGCCAGCTACATAGCTTCTTATCATTAGATTGCCTGGCCAGAAGACCCTTTTATTTACTGCTACAAACTCCGCTCCTGTGTGCCACCTTTACGGATCGATACCTCTAGTGTTTAGCTTAGTACACTATACGTTCCCTGTGGATTCGATACCCTAGGAATACTCCTTGTGGTGAAAGCTACATCGGTATCCGTACGCTTGCGGATTAATTTCTGTTAGGCCTTAGGACTGCCAACAGTGATATTCAAGGAACATGGACTTCTTGAAAGTGCCCATCTTCTTTGGGTGGCACTTAAAGAAACATATGGCTCAAGAGAAGACATGCTATCATCCTCAGAAATTGAGCCTGAGAGAATATCATCCTCAACAAGCTTCATTGAAGAATTGAGGCAATCGAGCTTTGAAGCAAACAAGGTTCAGTCTGCCAGTCTGGGAAAACCGGAGGTTCCGGTTTCCCAAACCGGAAGTTCCGGTTTTGGCAGGACAGAAACATGCTCGACTTCAAATGAAGAAAATGATTGTGCCGCTTTAGACCGAGTGAAGAGTCTGTCTCTTCAAGTGACTCAGAAGGTGAACACTCTATGTGTCTCATGGCTAAAGGCAAGAAGAAGCCAATCAAAGGATGAAAGTGAAAGTGAAGATGACGACTTTGAGTTTGACAAGTTGAGCAAGAAAGACATGTTCAAGATGATGAAGCTCATGGAGAAGATTCAAGAGCAAGAGTTACAACTTGAGCAGCAAGAAGACCTTCTCATTGGCAAAATAGAAGAGCTAAAAGCTCTAAGTAAAGATCATGGGAAACTCAACAAGTTGCATGTATCCTTGACTAATGAGTATGATAACTTAAAAAGGATTATGCATGTGCCACTAACTCTTCTCTATGTGTAGCATCATTGCAAGAAGAAAATTACAATCTCAAGGCTCAACTTGATGTGCTCACTAGCAAGCAAGTGAATTTGCAAAAGAGCCATGAAGAGCTTCGGTGCTCTCATGAAGATCTTATTGAGTCACATGCCATGCTAGAAGTATCTCATGAGGTTGTATTGACTGTGGTAAAATCTTATCAACCTCACACATGCAATTGCACAAGCACACAAAAGTCTATTGATCTATCTTGCGCTAACATTTGTTGCTCTCAAGTAAGCCATCATGTGATGAGCATATTCTTGTAGAAACTTGTGATGATTTTATTGCAAGTGAAAATGACTATCTCAAGAGAGAAGTTGAGAAGCTTAAGAATGACTTGAGTGTGTTGAAGGGGAAAGGTCATGTGCAACCATCTCAAGATAACCGTGATGACATGGTGAAGAAGCTTGAGAAGGGATCAACAGTCACATATGCTAACAGCCCCTGCAACAAGCTCAAGAAAATTAATGATAAGAGCAACAAGCAAACATTCAAGAAGAAAGCTCATGTTAAGTGCTTTGAGTGCTCTTCTATGGGGCACTTCTCATTCGAATGTGCTTCGAAGAAAAATGATCAAGCCTCACTTTCTAGAAGACAAAGAAGATTATCTCATAGAAAGTGTTTTGGCTGCATGGAAGAAGGACACAAAATTGACTCATGTCCGAAGAAAGGCAAAGTGGTGCTGGCCAGTCAAAACCGGAAGTTCTGGTTTGTCAAACCGGATGTTCCGGTTTCTGCAGGAAAGCTTCAAGTCAATGAACCAAGTGGCAAAAGCTTTGTGTCAGCATATGATAGATACATGAGCAAATGTGGAAGCACAAGAAGGCAAATCAAGGATAAGGAAAGAAGAATCAAATATCGGATTTGCTATACTTGTCGCACTAAAGGACATATCGGTAAGGATTGTCCTATGGCTCAAACCTCTATTCCCAAGTTGGTCAATACTAATTCTTCAACTATGAAGGCCATAAATGATCCTTGTGCTAAGAAGGTGATTATTTCACCAAGTAGTAGCACAAAGCTCATTTGGGTGCCGAAATCTTGTGTGACTAACATTGAAGGACCCAACAGATTGGGTACCAAAATGTGCTTGAAATTGCTACACAGGTATAAATGATGCATTGATGCCTTGGCGTACAAATGAAGTGTTCATGATATGAAACAGCCAAGGGTGGAGCCATTCATTTATTATCTACATCAATGACATCATGATAACAAGTATCACTTCCAAGTTCTTATGATCTCTCCTTCTTCTACATTTAGTTTGCATGTACCATCTCTTATCTTGATGAGATCATTAAGATACCTATGTGTATGCATATTTGTGTAGAAAGATGCAATTAATGTCTCCTATGGAGAAAGTTGTCTTCAAATCTTTTTCAGATGCTCATGGTATATACATTATACAAATAAGAGACAATGCAAAGCACAAGTATGAAGAAGTTACTAAATTCTCAGAAAGGAAATGTTCAGGAAAACCGGAAGTTCCGGTTCGCTAAACCGGATGTTCCGGTTTCCCCTGGAAAGGTTGAGAAAGTGACTGAAGGGCCGGACTTGTCCGAGGTTTGCCGGACTAGTCCGGGTTGTCCGGAGCCGAACTTGTCCGTCTAGTTGCGGACTGCAGAGGAGTGGCAAGGATGACCAAGATTGCTTACATATCTATATGGTTGTGAGTATTTCTTGACATTCATTCATTCATTGAATCTCTTTATTTTCCTTAACTGAGATATAGGCTGAATCTCTCCATTTCTTGATGGAACAAGTGCACATGTTAAATTATTCAAAAATTTAGTGCACCTATTTAGGGGGACTCACTCTATGTCTTTAGTTAAATGAGACTAATCTTGTTGTCTAAGTTGTTTCATGAAAATAGTCTCAAATATGGAGAATGCGCCTATCAATTGAATGTACCTCAACGTGGATATGATACTCCTGTTAATCTCCGAAAATCCCAGGTTCTTCAGCTAAAATTCTAAAAGTACTTGCATCCTGCAAAAACCGGAAGTTCCGGTTTGGCAAACCGGAAGTTCCGGTTTGGGCAGGAAGCATATATCTCTATTGATTTGAGGTCTCTTTGCGATTTCTCCATCTAAATTGATCACTATGTGTGAGAATCAAGTCTGTGCTACTAATTCTAGTTTGTGTCATTGAAAGTGCATGAATTTCACCTATGAAAAATCTAGCATTGGATTCATTGTTGGAAGTAAAGCACAAGAGTAATATCATGTATTTATCTACATTGATGAATAGTTGGGTTTTTCTACACTAAGGTACGCTCTATTTGCTCTAGCATTAATTCTTCTCATCATATAGAACTCATGTGCTAGGTTGTGCCTTGGTATGTGGATGACTCAAGTCACCATATACTCTTTGTGAGTTAGGTTAAAACTTTTGAAAAACTTATCATGCTTTGTGTGTGTTTTCGAAAAATATTAGTTCTTGATCTTTGTGATCATGTCAAGCTAATTGTGGTTATTGTTCACTTCCGTTGATTGTTGTCTCACCACAATTAGTGAGATAGTTCCTCTCAAGTCCATAATCTCCTTGATCAAAATTCCTTGAAAATCTCTCAAGTCAGCAAGTGCAATCAGGTACCGGACTGTCCGGCACAAGGTCGGACTCTCCGGAGAAAATCTTAGAATTTCAGTGCCGAGCAACAGAGAACCCCCAGCGGATACTCCGGTATGTTACCGGATACTCCGGGCTACAGTGGAATCAAGAAAATTCTCTTCCTGTAGTTTTTGTCTGTTCTGACAGACAAAACCGAAGTTCCGGTTTCGTCGGGTTTAATCCCCCTGACCAGAAAAACTTACCCCTTCGTCCCCACATTCTCCTCTATCTCAAATACCTCACCGTGGGCGACCTCTCTCTTCTTCCTTGGCGATTTCAAGGTCCAACCATGGAATCCTTCGGTTTTTGTGTGGATTGAGTATCCCCAAGACCGGAGTCTCCGATTCCACCTCCGGATTTGAAGTTCCCCTCTCCAAAGGGGCAGCATGGCCGGAGAAGGAGGTGAAAGAAGAAAGAAAGCAAGGCATGATGATGTGGATCCTCAATATAAAGTCTTTGGACGTCGCAAGCAAACAGTGACACGTACCAAGGAGCTGCCAAGAGCCACTTTGCAGGTTGAGGAAGAGGTAGATGAGGAGGCAGAGGAGACCTCAAGTGATGATGATGAAGAAGAAGAATATGTTCCTTCTCTACCTCGTCAAACAAGCTTTCACTCTAAAGGAAAATCCGTTGCTGATTATGGTGGCATCAGTGGGGCAGCAGGGGATGATGATGAAATCAATGAGGAGGAAGAAGAAATCTTTGATGTGGATGAGCCTATTCCAGCAGGAGCTGCAAACTATGGAGCTCCAATTCTTCGGAACCCCACTTAACCCTCCATGGAGAGCACAAGTGAATTACAAAGGAAAATCTGAGGCTGTGAGAGAGATGAGGAAGATAGACCCTAGGCCACTTCAAAAGGAAGCCTCTGATTACAGATTTCAGACTTACTTTCAGCAGGATTTCTATGAGTCTGTGATTATGACAAAGGCAACACCTTGGCCATTTCTCAGTGGATAGATTGGCGGTATCTGGAAGACAAGGGTGACCCAATTCTGAATGAAGTGATTGCCGCATGCAGAGCCAAAAATGTGAGTGCTATTATGGGACTTGAGAAGAATTGGAACAATGAGATCATTGCTCAGTTCTTCTCTACCTTGTATGTTGAGGAGCATGACGGTGTCAATAAGTTTCATTGGATGACAGAGGGTCGTTGGTTTGAGGTGAGCTATGCACAGTTTGCTAGAATTCTTGGTTTCGGAAGAAAGGATGCAAATCATCCCCGCCTTCACTTGGATTACCCTCTAAAGGCAGCTAAGATGGGCTACATGTATCCAAGAAACAAGCAAGTCAGACTTGGACACACCTCAGATTTGCTTCCCTTCTATGGCTATTTGAACCTGTTATTTAGGAAGACCCTCACTCCTAGAGAGGGTGATGCCACAGCCATCCCTTCCTACAACAAGAACCTTCTTGCAGCTATGACTCCCTCTCGTCCTCATGGTACTCCCTTCTCGGTGTGTTGACTTCATATGGGAGGAAATCAAAATCATTGCAAATAATCCTCTCAAAAGTTGTGGCTATGCACCGTACATCATGCTTATGATTGAGAAGGTCGCCGGTGGAAGTTTTGAGTGTGAGATGAAGCACACATTTCTAAAGTGAAAGCAAATCTGAAAATGCCGGTTGAGCACAGCGGGGCAGCAGCCCAAACTCATGGAGCATCCACCTCTAGAGGTCCTAGCAGCAGTGGAAGGCACAAGGGCAGCAAGTCTTCCTCTCCAATCAAAAAAATTCTTCAACATCCTCCTTGGCATGTGTCGGTCTCAATATGATGCAGATGTGAGAGCACGCCATGAGAGGCAAGAGAGGAAGAAAATTACAAAGAGGCAGAAGCAAATAATGCAACGAAGTCATCCTGAAATTGAATGCTCTCCTATTGGGTCCGAAAATGAAGAAAGTCCACCTATGGAGACCTTTGAGGAAAGGATGAGCAATTATCAAGAACAAGATCTAAGTGCTCAGTTCTTGGATGATGAGGACTTTAGCTACTTTGGGCTTGGTTCCCTTGGTCAGCAGCAGCAGCCACCCTCCCTTCGACTCTCCTCCAAGACATGAAGAAGATGAGGAGCGTGATGATGATGATGGCGAGGACGACGAGTGAACTTCCTTGAGGTTTCTCGACTCCTTTTTGGTGCTAGATGAAAGGGGGAGAGAAAATTAAAGCTTTGTTTCGTCGCCATCAAGTTCCAGCTTTTCATTCTTGATCTGTTCTGCCTGGTAAAACCGGAAGTTCCGGTTTGGCAAACCGGAAGTTCCGGTTTGGCCAGGCTGAACACAATCTATCTTTGTATCGATCCTTCACTTCATGGACTTGAGAACTATTGTAATGTATGAACTATGTGTGTTGAACCTTGTAATATTTTCTAAGGACCTATTTATGCTAGTGTGTGATGCATGGTTGAAATGGAGTATTGTTCTTTTCGAATCTGTGCAGCCTGGAGAAACCGGAAGTTCCGGTTTGCCGAACCGGAAGTTCCGGTTTTGCCAGACAGCACAGATGCTTTCTCTTTCGTTTTTCTTTGTGAATTACTTGTCATATGCATCACGTGCTATTTGTTCACACACACTTTGTTGCAACCCACAAATGCATACATATAGAAAGAGCTCTCATGTTTTCCCACTCTATATGTGCAAATGGCATTTGAGGCCATTTTTTTTGGAAATTTACTCATATATGCACATTTTAAGGGGGAGCTTATTCTATATGTTGCATTGAAATCTGTCTTTGAATATCATTTGTAAGCCTTAATTAAGGTTGTTATCAATCACCAAAAAGGGGGAGATTGAAAGTGCATGTGCACCCCTAGTGGGTTTTGGTGTATTGTATGACAACATGATTAAAGGTCTAATAATCTTTGTGAGTATATGGACAGGTTGTTAACAATGAATGTACAATGTCTCTCATGTATACACTTATGGATGTACAATCGGTTGAAGCAAGAGACCATGTGACCAACATGTGATGTGAACAACAAATGGTTTCATGTACAAGACTCTATGACAAGCATGTATGAAAAATAAATAGAGACATGGTTGTCTCTAAATCTAATGGCTTTCTCATAGTCAAGATGAAGAATGATCAAGTGCTATTTGTTCTTTATGGTAATATATTCGGAAGCAACTTGATCAACCAACAAATCAACTATCAACACAATTGGATGCTTATGGATGATACAAAGTAAGGTATGACTCAAATAGCAAGATGGTGAAGAATTGGCATGACTTGGTCGCGATGAACCATGATTAGGAGAAGGCAAGATAAGTTCTTGGCGCCGAGGCACCTAAGCTATGGTGAAGGGGTAAGTGGAGTCGAATTTCGATGGACCATTCAAGCTATATGGAGTATATGTTGCTAAGTGTCAATTATTGTTGAAATATGAAGATATGAAGTGACTAGGAGTTCTAAGATGGATATAATCTTACACGGTTTGAAAGACTCCAAGTCACAAGCTCAAGATGGTGATGCTCAAGAAAGTTCATATGGCTGCCCTCAAGCAAGAATGAAGTAAAGTGGCAACATCTAGTTCCTTATGTGCTCAAGTCATGAAAAGTTGTCTTATATTTAATCTTGAGTAGGTGTGCCGCTCTATCAAGAGGGATGCCACATGGATAGCTAGCAAGTCTCAGTGCTCAGGGAAAACCTAAGTGAGAAGAGTGAAACACAATGGCCCAACACTTGCACAGTTTCTGTCGCTGGCAAAACCGGAAGTTCCGGTTTGCCAAACCAGAAGTTCCGGTTTTGGCAGAATTTGAACCCAACGGCTATCTGGGAAACCGGATGTTCTGGTTTGGGAAACCGAAAGTTCGGTTTCTACTGGCTAGTTCCAACGGCTAGTTTTCGGGGGAAAGAGTATAATACTCTACCATACCCCTCTTTTGGAGGGTGCTGACCACATCCACGCATATATCCTGAGCCAAGGTGTCCTAGAGCTCTCCCCAACCTCTCTTTGTGAGATTGTGAGTTTATAGCTAATCCTTTGGATTGGTTTGAGAGAATTTGAATTAGAGAGCACAAGAGAGCATCCTCATACTTGAGCAATTGAGCACTCGCCTTGAATCCGTGAAGCATTTGTTACTCTTGGAGGTGAAGCCTCCTAGACGGCTAGGCGTCGCCTTAGAGCTCCCAAGCTTGTGTGAGCCTTGGGAAGTTTTGTGAAGGCTCGTTTCGTTCGCCGCCGCAAGGAAAGAAACAACAGTGGAAAGGAGGAAAGCGGTTGAAAGAGACCCGGCTCTTGTGAAGAGCTTCCTCAACGGAGACGTAGGCAGCTTGGGAGCAAGCTGCTGAACTTCGGGAAACAACTCCTTGCGTGCTTCATTCGGTTTGCATTTGTGTTGGGGATCGGTATTTGCGATAATAACGACACCCTTTTTTTTTGTCTTTGGGTTTTGACTGCAGATAACCTAACTACCGACGTTTCGAGCTCCCGGCCGAGAATTGGCGACAGCCGCGGGAGCTGCGTCATCGGGTCGCCGACATTGATCGAGGAGGACGCTGTCTCCCCCTTCGCTGCGTCCGGAAATGGCGGCGATAAATAATGGCGGCAATCCCTGAAGGAGATGAAGCCCGACATGATAACATCCGGGAGTCTGGCCGGCGAATGACGTCACCTAGTTAGGGTTTCCGTCGTTTAACGGAAATGTCATTTGTGCCCTTATGACAATGTTGTACAGAATATTCCACGAATATAGTGGGTGGCCAAGGGTAATTTGGTCATGCCGAAATAACCCTTGGCCTCCCCTATAAATACCCCGCCCCCGGGCTCCGTGGACGGGACGGAACAGGAGAGATTACACCCTTGTAATGAGATGCTGCTCCGTTGTTCCTTGAGTGTCATTTGATTGTCCGTGTCGGGATTCTTTGTTGCGACAATGAAGAATACCCAACAATTTGCTTACACGTTCTTATTGTCATTTATATGCAAATCTTGATCTACTAGGTCGCTTGTGTAGTTGAGCTTATATTCTCTGTGTATATTGTTGCTAGAGCTCTTTTACATACCCTAGTAGCCTTATACTTTATCTAGAGGGGACCGGCGATCGTAAACCTGAGTTTCAGTTTTCTGTCCCGAGAAAACCGGAAGTTCCGGTTTGCCAAACCGGAAGTTCCGGTTTTTGGCAGTTTCAGTTTCCGCTGCAGTTTTAATTGCTTAATTTGTTTTAATCGCCTATTCAACCCCCCCCCCCCCCCCCCCCTCTAGGCGACATCAAGGGACTTTCAGGTGATGCCGGAGGGGCCGAGCAGATGAGCCCTAGGCGCAAGGAGAGCGGAGATCATTTCCGATGGCCCACTGTCATGCTGAAAGAGTGAAAGTTATGTCTCATGCACCGTCGACTCACACGACACCCATCACTTAAAAATTAGGATTTGCTCCTTCTTAGGTGACTGAGGAGTCATGCTATACGTCCGACCAAATTAGCTGGACCCGCGTCCGACCAGGCCTAGAACCAATCATAGCTATCGGTATCTTTATCATGTCGGCCCAGTGATTTACCATTTGTGAGGGAGATTAGCAAGTCGGAGAGGAGTCAGACATGCAGGGTCGGCTCTACAACATTATTCGTGACTGAGATTTTGTAGATCTCTGAGTCACATTTTCAGAACAAACAAAACGTACACATGGAACATCAGTTTTGTGACGCGGGAACATTTTGAGATTGAAGCTGGAACATTTAGTTCTTAGGTGACTAAAATCTGACATTTGAGATAACGTTCGACGGAACAAATAAAATGCATGTGTGGGACACTGGTTTATTGAAGCTGGAACATTTGTTTTTTGAAGCCGGAACAAATATAATGCTTGTGTGGAACACTTGTTTATTGAAGTTGAAACATTTGTTTGTTGAAGCCGGAACATTTTTATTATTTAACAGAACATTTTTTTTAAAGAATAAGATTGAGAAAATGTGGGAAGATCTTGATGGTTAGATTCATATCAAATGGTTGAAAAAGTGATTGAGAGATTAGCAAAATCTCAATCACCTTAGAAGAAGACACCTCCTTGTTTTTCGCGAAGAAAGAAGACACCTCAAAAATTAGTCACACCGTAAGAAACGTAAGACGTCAAAGGGTTGGGTTTAGCCCCCGTTGTAAGGGGTGTAGCAATTAGTTAGTTACAGTACATCATTAGATCCCGAATTCTTGTTGAGAACTAGCCGGCGAGGGTTTGGTGGTTCCGGAGCGGACTGGAAAGCTGTAGCGTTTTCTCCCTTCTTTTTGGCAAAATTCCTTGTTGAAAGCAGGCCCGACCCCGAAGGTCACGACAAACCGACCTCAGAAAACGAATCGGACTTCTCCCAACCTGAAGAGGAGAATATGTAACCAATCAACGATCTGAAACTTCTCAACCTGCGCCAACAAACCCAATCTGCTGCCATGTCGACCTCGACGTCGCAGACGGAGGCGAGCGGCCATCAGCGATCAGGGCGATCGTTGAGCGCGGGTTCATCGTCCGACAGGGCATCCTCCTCGAACCATGCCACCAGCCGCCGGCGCTCTAAGCGATCCTCATCCTACTCGCCGGCGTCACGTCGTCCCACCTGGGTGATTCTGAACGAACGAGGCGCCCGGGGGACGACGACGACACCAACGACAGCGACAGCGACCGCGTCATGTCATTTACCTCCACCGGCGAGCAGATCTTCGTGTCCTTTGAGCTCGTGGAGCCGCCTCAGATTTTTCCTTCCTCACCGTCGACCTGCCGCAACGGCCGAGCCCGACAGAGAAGATCGTTTACGACGTGACAATCCTCGCCGCGCACCGCGACGTCGTGCTGTTCGAGGTGAACTCCGGCTCGACTTCACCTTACTCTCGCTGCTCGCGCTCCCAAGGACTACTTCGTCTACAAGACGAGCTGCGGTTCCTCCGGGCGCCCCCGTCCATGTCGCTGCTACCTGCGGAATATTGCTCGGGTAGAGCATGTTACATAAATCTTGCCTGCGCGTTGTTTAGCACTTTCAGTTTTTCAGTTAGTGTGTGAGCAGGTCAATCGGACCTTGCGAGTCTTTGGGGCACCTGACGACGTGCTGCGTCCACGCGGGGTTGCCCACGTCCAGTTAGTTCGCGCCATGCCGGAGTGGAGATGTGGCGCGCAAGTCTAGCAAGTAGTGGAGTCCTAGTTTTCCTTAAGTATTCAGTCAATACAACAGAAAACGCTGCTCAGTTGTTCGCAGCACCAAACACCCCTCTCCACCGTGTTCGTTGAGTTTGTGTGTGTTTGCAGGAGCCCGCCGCCGCTTCCTCGCCGGCGTTCTCCAACAATTGGCATCAGAGCCGTAAGCGTTCCTGGGCGGCCATGTCTGAGTCCTACGGTCCGGATCGGACCATCTCCCGCTCGCCGCTCGGCCCGCCCCCCCCGCCGCGTCCCGCGCTCGCCATCCCCGCCTCCGAGAGGGTGGCGCCGTGACGATGGCCGCCGCACCATCGTCGAACGCCGTCGAGCCGGAGGAGGACGACATCGTCGAGTACCGGGAGGATAGGCTGGCACTCGCCGCCATTCTCCGGTCCGTGCCGCCGGAGATGCTGTCGGCGCTCGGTCAGAAGAAGACCGCGCGCTCCGCCTGGGAGGCCATCAAGTCGCGCCGCGTCGGCGTCCAGCGCGTCCGCGAGGCGAACGCGGAACAGCTCCGAAAGGAGTTCTCGGAGATCACCTTCAAGCCGGGGGAAACCGTCGACGACTTCTCCCTCCGCATCACCGCGCTCGCCAGCAACATCACCGTCCTCGGAGGGAAGATCGAGGAGGCTGAGGTCGTCAAGAGGATGCTCCACGTCGTCCCCGACCATCTGGAGCAGGTGGCCATCTCCATTGAGACTTTGCTCGACGTGAACGAGCTGTCCGTGGAGGAGGTCACCGGCAGGCTGCGCGCCGTCGAGCAGAGGAAGAAGGCCGCATCCGCGTCAAGCACCGACAAGCAGGGCCGGCTTCCTCTCACGGAGGAGGAGTGGCTCGCGCGCGTGAAGATTCGCGACGCCGCTGGTGACTCCGGCGGCTCGAACAGCGGCAAGGGCGGCCGGAACCGTGGCAGGAGCCGCGGTCAAGGTCGTGGTGGACGCGGAGAAGAAGAAGGACTCCGAGCCCAACCTAGATCGGTGCATGAACTGCGGGAAAAAGGGCCATTGGGCCAGAGATTGCCGTGGAAAGAAGGCCAACGCGAAGGCCCATGTGGCCCAAGCGGAAGAAGATGACGAGCCCACGCTGTTTATGGTGAGTGCCAGCCCAATTTCGATTCGTTCCCCTTCCGCATCATCGTCGCCACTGCAGATCTCGCCGTCCGCCGCCGCGCCGACTCCCCTGCCGGACACTCCGGTGGAGCAGCTGAGTTTGAGCGCGTCGGCGGCCCCAGCTGCGGAACCAGTCGTGCTCCGCGAGGAGCGCGTCTACGCCCAGATCGGAGACAAGGCGGACCACGGCCACCGGCGGTGGGTGCTCGATATGGGCGCCCACCAACCACATGACGGGCTCCCCTCCGCGTTTGCCGAGCTAGACTCCGGCATCCGCGGGAAGGGAAATTTGGCGATGGATCCGTCGTGGATAGAAGGGCGCGGCACCCGTCGTCTTCCTTGGCAAGGCCGGCGATCAACGGCAATTGACCGGCGTCTACTTCATCCCGAGGCTGACGGCGAACATCGTCAGTCTCGGCCAGCTCGACGAAGGCGGCTACAAGATCGACATCGAGCGTGGGCTGCTCCGCATCTTCGACGGCGGGCGGCTCCTCACCAAGGTCCGCCGCGCCGCCAACCGGCTCTACATCCTCGAGCTGGACATCGGGCGGCCAGTATGCTCCTCCGCGAGGGCCAAGGAGGCGGCATGGAGGTGGCACGCCAGGTACGGCCACCTGAATTTTCCCGCGCTGCGCAAGCTTGCGAGGGAGGAGATGGTGCGCGGCCTGCCCCCGGTCGAGCAGGTGCAGCAACTCTGCGATGGGTGTCTGGCTGGCAAGCAGCGGCGCTCGCCCTTTCCCCAGGAGGCACACTATCGCGCGGAGGAGCCGCTCGCGCTGGTCCACGGCGACCTGTGCGGCCGGTTACTCCGACGACCCCTGGCGGCAAGACGATGTTGTTACTCTCACTCATCGACGACATGAGCAGGTATATGTGGCTGGTAGTGCTACAGGCAAAGAACGAGGCGGCCGCGGCGATCAAGCGTGTCCAAGCGCTGGCCGAGGCAGAATGCGGGCGGCAGCTACGCGTCCTGCGCACGGACAGGGGGGGAGAGTTCACCTCGACCACATTCGCCAACTACTGCGCCGAGCTCGGCGTGCAATGCCACCTTTCGGCGCCCTACTCCCCACAGCAGAACGGGGTTGTGGAGCGCCGGAACCAGTCCATCGTCGGGGCGGCGCGCAGCATGATGAAGGCGACTGGCATGCCTGGCCGGTTTTTGGGGGAGGCGGTGATGACCGCCGTGTATCTCGCCAATCGCTCGCCGACGAAAAGCTTGCAGGGCAAGACACCGTACGAGGCGTGGCACGGCAAGAAGCCGGCGGTGCACCACCTGCGCGTCTTCGGGTGCATCGCGTACGTGAAGGTCACGCGGCCACACCTCGCCAAGCTGGACGATCGCAGCATCAAGACGGTCTTCCTCGGCTACAAACCAGGCAGTAAGGCGTATCGCCTGTACGATCCCGTGGCGGAGCGGATGCACGTCTCGCGGGACGTCATGTTCGACGAGAACGCGTTCTGGAGCTGGGATGGCGAGAACGACGACGCGGCGGTTGGCGGCAGCGACACCTTCAGCATCGAGTACATCGTGTCCGCGCCGGCGCCTCCACCAGCCTGTACGCCTATACCAGCTGCTGCTACACCTCCACCAGCCCGTACGCCGTCACCAGCACCGTGGCAACCCCAGCCCGGGGACGCCGCGCTCTGTGAGTACGTGACACCACCGCCGTCGAGTGACGCCGGGCTGGACGCTGACGCTGATGATGATGTGGTGCCCAGGTGCCGTCGCATGGAGAATTTGGTGGGCGCGGGTGACACGCCCGGCCTGGCAGTGTGCGAGCTGGAGATGAACGAGCTCCACACCATCAGCGCGGAGGAGCCCAATTCCTTTGCGGAAGCAGAGAAGGAGGAGTGCTGGCGGCGGGCGATGATCGAGGAGATGGAGTCCATCACCAGCAACAACACTTGGAGCCTGGTGAACCTGCCGCCTGGACACAGGGCTATTGGGCTCAAATGGGTCTACAAGGTGAAGCGTGATGATCAAGAAGAGGTGGTGAAGCATAAAGCCCGCTGGTGGCCAAAGGCTATGTGCAGAAGCAGGGTCGACTTTGATGAAGTGTTCGCCCCCGTCGCGCGCCTGGAATCAGTACGACTACTACTCGCCATCCGCCGGCCACTTCGCCTGGGAGGTCCACCACATGGACGTGAAGTCCGCCTTCCTCAACGGCGAGCTGCAGGAGACCGTGTACGTGCAGCAGCCGCCCGGCTTCATCGACTCCAACAACGCCGGCAAGGTACTTCGCCTCCACAAGGCGTTGTACGGTCTCCAGCAAGCTCCCAGGGCGTGGAACGCCAAGCTCGACGCATCGCTGATGGCCCTCGGGTTCAAGCGGTGTGTCTCGGAGCACGGGATGTACACTCGTGGCGCCGGCGACAACCGGCTGATCGTCGGCATCTACGTCGACGACCTGATCATTACCGGCGGCAACCACGACGTCCTCGCCAAGTTCAAGGGCGACATGAAGAGTACGTTCAAGATGAGCGACCTCAGTGCCTTGAGCTATTACCTTGGCATCGAGGTGAACCAGGGCGCGGGCGGCATCAGCGTGTGCCAGAGCGCGTACGCGGCCAAGATACTGGAGAAGGCCGGGTTGCATGACTGCAATCCGGCGCGCACGCCCATGGAAGCGCGCCTCCGGCTCAGCAAGACTGGAGACACGCCCAGAGTCGACGCCACCAATTACAGAAGCCTGGTGGGCAGCCTGCGCTATCTCGTCAACACCAGGCCTGACCTGGCGTACGCGGTGGGCTATGTCAGCCGTTTCATGGAGGCGCCGCGTGAAGAGCACTTAGCCGCGGTCAAACGCATTATGCGCTACGTGGCTGGTACAAGAACCTGGGGTGTGGTGTACGCCGCCGGGAAGAGGAAGGCCTCGCCGCCGTGCCTGCTTGGTTACAGTGACAGCGACATGGGCGGCGACGTCGACGACAGGAAGAGCACTGGTGGGATGATCTACTTCCTGTCCGACAATCCGATTGCATGGCAGTCGTCCAAGCAGAAGGTTGTTGCTCTGTCCTCATGCGAGGCAGAGTACATTGCGGCGTCAGCCGCAGCTTGTCAGGGGATTTGGCTGGCACGACTCATGGCGGAGCTACTCAGTTGCGAAGCTAGTGCACCAGTTCTGATGGTGGACAACAAGTCTGCTATCTCCCTGATCAAGAATCCAGTGCTACACGACCGGAGCAAGCACATTGAAACGAGGTATCACTACATCCGGGAGTGTGCAGAGCGCGGCCAAATCACCGTCGAGTTTATCCGCACTGAAGAGCAGCTGGGAGATATCTTCTTCACCAAGGCGCTCGGAAGGCAGAAATTCGAGGAGCTGCGCTCGAAGATTGGCATTCGTCAATAAAGTAGGTACTCAGCAAGAGTTAGGAGGAGATTGTTAGATAAATCTTGCCTGCGCGTTGTTTAGCACTTTCAGTTTTTCAGTTAGTGTGTGAGCAGGTCAATCGGACCTTGCGAGTCTTTGGGCACCTGACGACGTCCACGCGGGGTTGCCCACGTCCAGTTAGTTCGCGCCATGCCCGGAGTGGAGATGTGGCGCGCAAGTCTAGCAAGTACTGGAGTCCTAGTTTTCCTTAAGGATTCAGTCAATACAACAGAAAACGCTGCTCAGTTTGTTCGCAGCACCAAACACCCTCTCCACCGTGTTCTCGTTGAGTTCGTGTGTGTTTGCAGGAGCTCGCCGCCGCTTCCTCGCCGGTGTTCTCCAACAGAGCACGCTTCAATACAGCTCATTATGACCAGCGAAAGGACGGGCATCCTGTCCACTACTAGCAGCAAGGAGGAGGGGTCGTTCCTTGTGGCTGATCTTCTTTTGGAGTGTTCTGTGGAGAACCACAATCGTGGACGAAGGGAGTTTAACCTCCACGTATTGTGGTCTGGGTCTGACGACTGGATGGTCTTCAGGAATATGCATATCCGCGGCGCCAATGGTGGACACGAATTGGTCTGGTGGCATTCTGATGCGGTTGTGCCTTACAGAAGCCGGTCCCTGATCTGGGTAGATTATTACCGAGGGGTGATCTTTGCGGACTTCACCGATCCAGAGAAGAAGCCCGATCTCCGGTATGTGCCGCTTCCCATTGACCAGCCAGAAGGGAACCCTTACAACATAGAGCAGTATGGCGGGCGAGGATGCCCACAATTCTCCCGTAGCCTATCAGTCACCCACTACGGGATAAAGTTCGTCAGCGTCGACAACCAGCGAAGCACAAACTTTAGAGTGGGGCACTGGAAGTGGACCCACACATTTCGGATCACCACCTGGTCCTTGACCGACGATGGTGTCACATGGAGAAGAGACGCGAGATTCTACGCCGAAGATCTCTGGGCCCTGGATTTGAAGAAACGTTTCCCGCACGTCGAGCCAGAGTTTCCTATCGTTAACATGGATTATCCTAACGCCGTATGCTTCGTGGTGGATGTGGAACGCTACAGCCGTGGCTCCAGTGACAGAGTATGCATGGTTGAGATCGACATGAAGAGGGAGGTTCTACTAGCTGTCACTGATTATTCCAAGGAACGCCGCTTGCTCAGCCTGGACTCCGTCAAGATTGCCACTGAATTGCCACGTTACCTGTCCGCTGGAGAAACATGCAAGAAAAGGCGGCAATAACATCACAATTAACAATGACTGCAACTAATCTTTCTGTACGACTGTCGTTACATCTTTTACACACACACTGCTAGCTGTTTCCGTTGGGGAAAATCGAGCGGGCCAGAAAGCTAGAGTCCGTTTCCTTTGTTTTTTACTCCTTTTTTGGCAAAATTCCAACCGACCTCAAAATAAAACGAAAAACGAATTAGGCAGGCCCGAACTATACATCGAACCGACCTCAAAAAACGAATCGAACTTCTCCCAAGAAGAGGATCTAGTACCTACGATCTGCGCCAACAAACCGTATCTGCCCGCTTGTCGACCTCGACGCCGCGATGGAGGCGAGGCCACCGGCGATCGTCGCATCATGCACCGGGAGACGGAGGTGCCCGGCCTCCGGCGGTCTAAGCGATCCTCGTCCTACTCGCCGGCGCCCCGTCCGACCTGGGTGATTCTTAACGAAAGAGGTTCCCGGGGCCACGACGGCTCCAATAACGCCGACCGCGTCATGTCATTTACCTCCGCCGGCGAGCAGATCTTTGTGTCCTTTGAGCTCGTGGAACCGCCTCGGATTTCCTTCCTCACCGTCGACCTCCCCGCAACGGCCGATCCCGACGGAGCAGTTCCTTTACAGCGTGACGGTCGTCGCCGCGCACCGCGACGTCGTGCTGTTCAAGATGAATCATTCTCTCACTACCCTGGTCCAATCCAGGACCCAGGGACTACTTCGTCTACAACACGAGCTGCGGCTCCTCCGGCTACCGTCCATGTCGCTGTTACCTGCGCATACTGGTCGTTGTCGTTGGAGTACCTACCCCAAAGATCAATTTAACGAAGGACACTACGGGTATCCTATCCTCCGGCAGCAACGAGGAGGCGTTGTTTATTGTGGCTGGTCTTTCGTGGGAGTGTCCAAAATCGCAGGATTACCAGAATCGTGAACGGAAGGAGTTTTTTATCCAGGTATTGTGGTCTGGGTCGGCCAAGTGGATGGTCTTCAAGAATCTGCATATCCGCGGGGCCAATGGCGAACGTGACTTGGACTGGTGGTGTTCCGATGCGGTCGTGCTCTACTACCCAACCACTCCTTGATCTGGTTGATTATCACCGAGGGATGATCTTTTGCGGACTTGACCGATCCAGAGAGGAGCCTGATCTCTGGTACGTACCGCTTCCCGTTGATCCGCCGGAAGGGAATCCTTTCACCATCCAGGGGTATGGCGGCCGAGAACACCCTCATCGCTCCCGTAGTTTGTGTACGTCACCCGCTATGGGATCAAGTTCGTCAGCGTCGTCGACCACCAACGAAGCTCAACTTTGGAGTGGGGCACTGGAAGTGGACCCACACATTTCGGATCACCACCTGGTCCTTGCATGATGACGGTGTTACATGGTGACAAGAAGCAAGATTGTACGAGGAAGACCTCTGGGCCCTGGATCCTAAGAACCTTTTCCCACACGTAACGCCAGTGTGTCCTGTCGTTGACATGGAAAACCCTAGCGCCATATGCTTCGTGGTGGACGAGGAACACCACAGTCGTGGCTCCAGTGCAAGAGCAAGCATGGTTGAGATCGATATGAATAAGAAGGTTCTACTAGCAGTCAATGATTATTCGAAGCAACGACAATTGTTTGCTGTGGACTGTATCAAGATTGCTACTGGATTGCCACGTTACATGTATGACAGAGAAGCCTGCAAGAAAAGGAGGCAATAACTTCCCTTTTAATCATTTTGGCAACTC
>JAAXCT010003827.1:0-23714 GCA_012490785.1 Eragrostis nindensis
TAAAGTATTTATCAATCTGACTGTACCATGCTCTTGCGCATGCTTCAATCCAATAATGCCTTTTAAGCTTGAAAACTTGTTTTCTCCCCCTTCAACTGAAAATCCTCTGGCTGCTCAACATATATTTCTTCTTCAAGATCCCATTAAGAAATGCAGATTTAACATCAAGTTGATAAAGCTTCCATTTCTTCTGAGCTGCTAGAGCAATATTGTACGAATTGTCTCTAGCCTTGCAACTGGAGCATATGTCTCAAAATAATCAATACCAGGTTTTTGCTTTAAAGCCTTTAGCAAAACAAGCCTTGCTTGTATTTGAACAGAGCATCAGGATTAAGCTTGGTCTTATAGACCCATTTAACTCCAATACCTCACGATCCTTGGGACGATCAACCAATTCCCAAGTATTATTTTTCTCAATCATATGAATTTCCTCTTTCATGGCTTTTACCCAATTTTCATGTTCTCGGCTTCCTCAAAAGTTTGTGGTTCAACCACAGAAAAGTTGCAAGATTCATAAATTTCTGATAAAGGTTTCAGCCTTACCGGTGTTGAAGGCCTTTCACTAGCTCTTGGGCTAGATCCTTGACTTGAGTCTGAACCATCTTGACTTGGGGCATCAGTTTCTTCTTCATGTTCATCATGAGCTTGTGGCTGGTCCATTGTGATGGTTCTAGAAGGCTCCATATAATTCTTTTGGACCTTCTCTTTTTCCAATCCCAAGAGGATTCTCATCAAAATAACATCTCTGCTAATGACAATTTTCTTTTCTCCAAGTTATACAGTCGATAGCCTTTAGTGCCATTAGCATAACCAACAAAAATGCAACGCTCACTCTTAGTGTCAAATTTTTGTTCTCTTCTGTGCTGGCACTTGAGCATAACAGATGCAACCAAATATTTTCATATGACTGATGACAGCTTTTGTCCAAACCAAGCTTCAAAAGGTGTACGATTTGGAACAGCTTTGGTTGGGCTCCTATTTAAAAATAAACAGCAGTATTAACAGCTTCAGCCCAAAAGGATTTAGGCATACCTTTTTCTTGAAGCATAGAATTAGCCATGTCATCAATCGTCCGATTTTTCCTTTCGGCAACACCATTTTGCTGAGCACTGTAGGCTACAGTTAGTTGCCTTCGGATGCCAACACTATCACAATATTCTTCAAATTCATTTGAGATATATTCTCCACCTCGATCGCTCCGAAGCACCTTAATTTTTCTATTGCTTTGATTTTCCACCATTGCTTTGAACTTTATGAAAATACCAAGTGCTTCAGATCTGTCTTTAAGAAATATACCCAAGTCATTCTTGTATAATCATCAATAAAAGTGATAAAATACCAGTGATGCCCTTCTGACATTGTTTGGAACTTTACCAACTATGTCATGTGCACCAACTCCAATGGTGCTTTTGCACGCAATGCTCCAGTGCGTGGAAAAGATGCTCGAATTTGTTTACCAAAAATACAACCTTCACAAGGATCAGACTTCAACTCAATAAAAGGTAAGCCATGGACCATACCTTTTGCTCTCAGTAATTTCAAGGCTCTGTAGTTGAGATGACCAAATCTTTTGTGCCATAAATCAGAGTAATCACCGACCTCACTTCTCATAGCAAGTTGAGATGGATGATTCATTCTCAATAGAAAATTCCGATTTTTCTCCATTTTCACTTTGGCAATAAGACGATTTCCATTTTTACGATCCCAAATTTTGCAATAAAAATCCTCAAAATGAACAGCATACCCATGTTCTAGAAGTTGCCCAACACTTAGCAGATTCTGCTTTAGATCAGGCACCAACAGAACATCTTTGATAATTTGGGACCGTCTTAGTGTGAACCGCAACAGAGCCCTTACCTTCTCCTTGGGCTATGGAGCCATTTCCCATCCGGATTTTTGCTTGATGTGATGAATCCACATCTCGAAATATTTTTGGGTCAGAAGCCATGTGGTTTGTACAAACCACTATCAATAACCCAAACATCATCATTTTCTCTTGTGCAGTGTGGCAAGAATAAACCAACTCTTCTGAATTTTCTTTCTCTTCAGAAAAGTTAGCCCGAGTATCATCTCGGGTTCGGCAAATTTTGCAATATGACCCTTCTTTTTGCATTTGTTGCATGTCTTATTTTTCCAGCATCTATCTGTGGAATGATTAGATTTTTCACAAATATCACACCACAGATTGGAACTGGACGTACCTCTCTTATCTTGGGATGGCTCCTTCTGCGTATCTCGCCTTGGAAAATCCCTTTTCTGAAATTTTCCATTAAACCTGAATTTTTGGGTCTGAAGCTCAACTTTGATTGAAATGCGCTCTCTACGGAGCTCCCTGAATTTCCTTCACGCTGCAATTTTCTTTCTTCATGGGGACTCCAATGAGCTCATTAGTTGCTGAACAGAGAGAGTAGCCAAATCTTTTGATTCTTCAATAGCAGCAACAATGTACTCAAATTTTTCAGGCAGACTTATTAAGATCTTCTCAACTATCTTTTGATCATTGATCTCTTCTCCATAAGTACGCATCTGATTTACCATTTCAATTACTCTTGAGAAGTAGTCTTTTACCTTCTCATTCTCCTTCATTTGTAGATTCTGAAACTGCCTTCGTAGAGTCTGGAGCTTCACTGCTAGTACCTTTTTAGAGCCTTGAAACTCCTCTTGCAATTTGTCCCATGCCTCCTTCGATGTCTTCGCCCCAATAATGCGCGAAAATAAACTGTCGGCCAGACCTTGCTGAATTAGAAACAAGGCCTTGGCATCATTCATCTGGTCCTTAGACAGAGCTTCTTTTGCTCTGCCGTAAGAACATCTCCTTCTTCATAGGTTCTTGTAGCCCTCCTCAACAACATTCCATAATCCTGCGATAGTAGCAATGTACGCATCTTGATACTCCAATATTATAATTCTCACCTGCAAACACAGGCACCATTGTTTGCGCCATTCCGACGCCTGAAACTGAAGCCATCTCCTCGGCTTCACCGAACTTCCGATGCGCCGTGCTACCTCGCTATTTTGAGACTCGAACCTGGAGGCTCTTGATACCAGTTGTTGGTGCTACCGAGCACCACTACTACTTGCTTGTGTGGCTGTCGGAGAGCTCGCGGCAGGGACACAACACAGAGCAGAGCAATCGACTCAAAACAGAGGAACAACGCCTGGCTTTTCATTCATCCAAGAGTCATGCGTACACACGATGGGTGCCTATTTATAGTTGGCACAACCGACCTACATCAGATTTTTACATAGCATGATTTCTCTAGAACATTGCTGAACCGACTTGCATAGACTATTCTAGACTTGCATGTTGCATGCACTCAAAAATCTCTACTACCTGCTGCAGCACGGCTGCTGCACCTTTTGACTTTGGCAACCATACTAGTACAAGCATGCACCGGCCTTCATACATGCATAAAATTCTTACTGTCATACTGACAGCTACTACTATTTGCTTGACTTTTGGAGCACATGCTGGAGAACTCTAGAGTTGCTTCATGGCTAAGGAAATGAATTACAAGCTCCAACACCTCCGTGCCTTCGAGTACAGGGGCGCGGTGCCGCCGCCCAAGTTCCGGGGAGCATGGACAATCCTTTGTCGGATCACGTCGTGCGTGCGGATTTCTGCGGTTGGGAGGGGAGACCAAGGACCAGGGGGCACTGGTCAGCCTCAGGAACTTCTTCCACCTCTTCGCAAGCGCGACACATCTGCAGCTCAAGTCTGCCCGCCTCGGCGCCGGTGTCGGCCATGGTGTCTTCTCCCGTTCGCCAGCACTCCCCATCTTCGCAACCCCTCCGTGAGCTCGAGCTGACTGGAATCCTCCACAATGACGACACCGCCGTTGTTGCCACGGTGACCACGCTACTGGAGCGGATCCCGAGCCTCGAGATCCTGTCACTGTTTTCTACCGGAACCCAGCGAGGAAAGGGACCAATACAGATACTATAACAGTGAAGATATCTTCAACGAGCATCGGCTCAAGTACAATCGTTACGCATCCCTTGTCGTGCCGGTCAGCATGGAGATCCCTTGTCTCAGAAAGCGAACAAAGGAGATCAACTTCGTTCACTATCAGGGAGCCTTGGCACAGAGGAGGCTCGCCAAGTTCTTGCTCTGCAATGCCCCTGTGGTTGGTGAGGTGTGCTGTGAGTTTGCAAAGGGGCCTCTTACGCTGCAGACCCAGCTCATGGACGAGATCAGAGGATGGGTGTTGAACAAGTCAGCTAACATGATGTTCTTTTAGCGCCGGCGGTCCTTGCTACATCGTTAGCTTTGAGTAAATTAAGTTGTTATATGTGTTCCATGCATGTTGACAAGGAGATGTGTTGACAAGGAGATGTTTCACACATTGATTTTACAAATATTTGTAGATTCACATCTCTTGTGCTTTGCAACTAGTATTCGGAAAAAGTGCTCAGTTCTTGCTACTAGCAAAGTCACTTATTCTATATAATGTCAGAATTATGTAACACCAAAAGTTAGGGGGAGAAATAAATAGGTACATTGATGCGTATACTATAAATATGTTGACATATTGAGGTTGAAGTACTAAATTGTGTGAATATATTAAAGCATTGAGACGGAACAAATTTTTAATACAAATTCAAACGCCACATTAGCTTCCCTAATGTAGAGTCTGATTTCGTGCAAAAACCATAAGTTTGCCCCTTCAGATGTTGGTTAATAAATCGAGGCAGCTGCCGACTTAAATGAAATATACAGTTGAGCAGATGGTGCGTTTCAGCTGAATGATCCATCGGTGAATCCAGGGAAGTCAATTAGATCAATGACCATCGATCTTTGCATCGCAACAAAATCCTTTGTATTCTTGCTGTAATTTGTTTTGAAACATCAGTTGAGTATCTTTGTCAATTCAAACAACTGTAAATATGATATAAGTCTTCCTTTATGTTGGGAATTCTTATGTTATTTTAAATCATATTATGTGTTTACATACGTGATGGTTTGAATAGTTGTAGGGATGCACTCTTACCAAAGGGAAGAAAAAATATAGTTTACAGAGGCAAACATGTTACTAGGTATCGCCGTTCACACGATGTTCAGCTAAGTTTACATCATGTGAAATACTTCAAATATGGTGTATCCTTTTGTTTGCAGTTCAAATGCAAAGAACAGTAATCCTGTCAGATCAATAATAATTATTCCGTCGTGAAGCTATTTGACCAAAACTAAAAGCAGGATGGAGGGCACATTTTGCCCATACAATTCTCGTTGGAAGTTTTCATTATTCATAGCTAGACAACAACTATATATTCATCATCGTTGTCGATGATTCCTATGATGATGTTCCAGTACAGTAGGATTCTCCAAATCCTATTGCAGTCTGCAAGTTTTTCGTTTTGGATGAAGAATTAGGGATCCATCTCCTGATCTTGCGATTCACGTGGTGACACATTTTCTGGCTGCCATCATCAATAGACATTTCTTCCAGGACCATAGCATTCTCGGCAAAGAATTTGACAGCTGGATTCCGAAACATTTGGATGGTCCATCCAAATTTCAAGCTCACCCTTCTTAGATGACTCTGTAGGCAGCTGAATGAATGCTTGCTCAAGATAGGAACATCAGAAACATCACATTCTTGTAATCATAGTAATCCCCACTCATTGAAATCATTGATTTTCGAAGTTTGAAATGATCAATAGATTTATCAAAATCCAATTGAGCCAGATTAGTTGGACAACGGTAAGATGATGTTTTGTACACCTGCTTCAACTTGAGGTGCAGATTCCGGGCCACAGGGCAACAATGCAGAAGGTTGCTAGGGCCACCGTGTCGGTTTCGCATCCAGGCTCGTATATTGTCCCTCCAACTCCAACTCCTCAAGATGGCAGAATATATTGTTTCCTAGAAGCTCATCTTGACCCTTTTCGTCGACGACAGCAATCAAATCAATCGTGAAGTCAAGCTTCAGCTTCAGGACCTTTGTTAAGTTGAAATTCTGAATAAACCGCCAGAAGGGTATGCAAATTGGCTCCTGGGTCTCCACTGTTAGATGCAGTTCTACTTGAACAAGGTTTGTAGATGCCCCCTGGTTTCAAGGATAGTCGATGGCAATGTGGCGCAAGCCCCCTGTACACGAAGTATCGCAGCTTTGGCGCTTCAAGCTTTAAGAAGCATCCTTTCACCTCTGGCCAGTTGCAATCTTCAAGCACGAGAGTCTTGATGGTGGGGCAAAAAAGCGGATAGCCAGATAACACAATGTCAGAACCACCAAGATGATAGCGTGGAAAAGAGAAGGATTCAAGATGCAAGGTGGTGAGTTGTGGGAGCGCATCTAAGACACGCTGCAGACTGAGAACCGAGATGACGCAGCCCCGAAGACGTAGGTGTGCAAGCCTTGGAAAGGTGGCTCCAGACGGCGGCGGCTCCAGATCAGCGGCAGTTGACGATGTGCAGCTCCCGAAGCGCCTCGGACGGCAAGGCTCCGAAAGCTGAGCTTGAACATCTCTAGTGTGTCGAAATAGCATCTGGGCCTCCAATATCTGTTGTTAGGTATTTGGATTTCAGCAGCCCCAATACGGAGCTCCTCGACGTGCTTCGCCGCCGGTCCGGAGAGCACGGCGTGGATCCGTTCACGAGTCAGGAGTTGTCTGATGTTGTAGCTGGTATATGCCTCCATGTGCAAGGTGAACCGCTGACCGGCCCGCCGGCGTGCGCGGCGGCGAGCGCCGCCTCGGTGCCGCGGAAGAAAGCGTCGCTTATGGCGCTGGCTTCGCTGTCGTTGACGAGGTTATGGTAGAAGCGCGACAAGAGGTTGACGGCGCCCGACGTGCGCCACAGCGAGCGCACCGCCGCGAGAGAAGGGCCGTGGACGCGCCCTCCTTGGCCGGCGCGAAGTAGAGGACGCGACGGAGCACGTCGTCGGGGAGGGCGGACAGGCGGTCGACGCCGGCCATCGCTTTCGTACGTGATTGGTGTATGTAGGGTTTAGAGGACGGACGGCTCGTGGGAGGTGGCAGATATGATCGATGATTTTTCAAGAATTCCATTGAAATTTATAGGGGTCCTTGATGCCTCTGTTGGAAACTAGCAAGCCAATATAACGAACGGGGCCGAACCGAATTCAGATACGCATGTTTTTTCACCCAACCGTACGTTATTACAGCACGTGTCGAACTCGATCGGATCGGCCAGCTAGGTACGGCTTCATGCGTGCGGCGATGGACTCCGGGCGGGGCCGTCGTCGTCGCCGGCGGCCACGACCGGCGCCGGCTGAGCGAGCAGGCTCGGCGACGGCTTCCTTGGCCACATCCTGTCCTTCCTCCCGGCACGGCACACACGAGGCGGCGCCAGCAGCGGCCCTCTCGCCGCGGTGGCTCCACTTCTTCGTTTCCGTGCAATCCGCTCCTTCGACGAGGTGGACAGCTCACCCAAGCACTAATGTATCAATAAGTCAATAACTGCTGGATCGGCAACGTACAAATTTGTTGCCACAGCCTAGAAATTCATCATTTGTGCGTCGTTTTTCGAGTACGGCGTACCAAGCTATCTTTTCCGCGCTGCGCACACACTCGCCATCGGCCCGTGCCAGCTTGACCCGCCGGTGGCCATCTCCCTGCCGTCCCACGACACGCTGCTCCCCATCCATGTCACTGAAGGGACGACAACGTGATCAAGCTCTCCATCCATCACACGCGCCTCCACTACCATGGAGGCCATCGCCGCCGAATTGTTGGAGCTCTGTGCCTTCGAGTACAGGCGGCCGGCAGGCCCGGCACCAGGGGCGGACCGTGCTCCGGCCACTATGATGTAATTATTCTAGTTAGCGCCATAAGCAAAATGATAAATAGTTCATGAGTAGAGATGTTTAATCTTTTATGCGCCATAAGTCGGCATGAATGTTTCACATTTTCAGTTCTTATATATCTGGGATTGATTATCTCTTGATCTTTACAAATAGAACTTACACTATTATTAGAAAGGGACAATAGCGTTTTAACCATGATTCTAGACTCTAATTGCTTTTTCACCATCGATTTTCAGATTTTGCAAAATCACCATTGATTGCTTTCAGATTTTGCAAGATCACCATCAATTTTTTGAAAACTGATGGTAAAATCGCAAAACTATTTTGCAAGATCGCCATCGCTTTTCGAAAACTGATGGTAAAATCGCAAAATCTGAAAACCGATGGTGAAAACACAATTGGAGTCTCAAAGGGATGGTGTTTGCAATTGCCCCATTTAGAAAAAAATTGCGCTCAGGTCTACTATCAATGGCACTTATTAAAAACGTTTTAGGTTATATTGGCATATTGTGATTGAAATAAATTATTTGAAAACAAATTCAACATTAACAAAGCTGAACACAACACGCGTCCCACACACGCCGCAGCTAATCTGCCACGCTGCACATGAACACACACCTCGACCCAGAACGCATCCAAGTCGGGTTCAATCCTAAACTCTACGAGCCACGTCAAAATCCATGTCCCTGTTAATTAAGTATACGGATATCTATATACTCTCTCCGTTCACTTTTTGGGCATATTTGGTATTGGCACAAAGACCAATTAGCAGTCAATACAGCTGCACATCTAAGGAAAAAGGCAAGAGGCACGCAAAGCAATTTGTGTAAATTAATTAGCAGCCCAATCCAAAGAGACATGCACATTCTTTCACATCAAAGCCTAACAGTTACGCACACGGTACGATGTGAGCAATAGAAAATACGCCCAACAATTGTGAATAAATTTGTTTGGCAATACGCTCAAGAGAGTATATATGAGTATTATTTCTCGCCCAAACGTATCGACTTGCAGCTCGTCAATGTTAATGGGGACCGTCTAGTATTCGACTCAATCGCAGCCGCCGCCGCCAGTAATCTAGGGCTTCTCGTGGCAATGGACTGCGACTGAGACCGTTGAGCAGCCTCTGTGACGGCGTGCTGGGCCGCATCCTGTCCTTCCTCCCGTCCGACGAGGTTGCGCGCTTGGAGGTGCTCTCGCGGCTCGGGGGTAGCGCCACGTCTTCGCCGCCGTCGACTCCCTCTCCTTCAAGGAGACGGCGGAGCGCCCCATCCCGGAGTGGGAGGAAGGGGACTGGAGCCCCAGCGGCTATGGCAGGCCCGACGTGGACCCCTTCTACGTCCCCTCCCAGCCTTCGTCGTCCGCATCTGCGCCGCCATCAATCTGCCGCAGCGGGGCCCTCGGCATGCCCGTCGCGCTGCTGCGCGCACTCCGCGTCGCGTTCAAGGAGTTCGAGGGCACCGACGCACGATCGGCGCCGGCGGTGGACGTGTGGCTCTCCTACGCCGCGCGCCAGGCCGGCGACGAGCTCCTCGTTGACCTGCGCTTCGACGAGAAACCGTCCTGCCACCGCTCGTACGCCCTTCGCAGTATCGACGTCGACAACGGTATGGAGGTGCCTGACCACCATGACGATGACACGGAGGAGGAAGAAGACTCCAAGTCGACGAGGAGGATGCCGTGTACGTCGTGCCATGCTTTTTTTCCGCTGCGCTGCGCTCCGACCCTCCGCATCGGACCGTGCCGGCTCAACCCGCCGGCAACCGTCTCCCTGCCGTCGCTCGACACGATGCTCCTGATCCGCGTCACCGACCAAAACGCTGCCATCGAGCGGCTGGTCTCCGGCTGTCCGCGCCTCGCCAACCTCACGCTCGAGGCCTGCAACAACGTGACCAATCTATCCATCCATCACACCACGTCCCTCCGCAGGCTGGCGCTGCGGTGCTGCCACCAGCTGGACTCCGTGGCCGCCGATTTGTCGGAGCTCCGTGCCTTTGAGTACAGGGGCGCAGTGCCGCCGCCCTCTTCCGGTTGTGCAAGCACGGTCCTTGCCGGATAAACGTCGTGCGTGCTGGATTTCTGCGGCGAGGAGGCCCGGACCCAGGGAAACTGGCACTACTACAGAACCCAAATCACAGACGGGGTAAACTACATATCTCAGACGGGAGCATGCCCCGTCTGTGCGTCGGCGTCTGTGATGTGGCCAGATCACAGACGGGGTATTTCCCCGTCTGAGAACTCCTCTATCACAGACGGGGTATCTCCCGTCAGTGAAGTAGTCTTATAACCCGTCTGAGATAAGTCGTTGCAGACGGGCCCGTTTACCCCGTCTGTGATAGTTCTTCTTATCTCAGACGGGAGACTAGTCCCCGTCTGAGGTTTTGTAACGTATCTCAGACGGGCTTTTGTGTCCCCGTCTGACGTTGACTGGTTATCTCAGACGGCGGTTACGCCTTCCTGCTGCTCTCATCCACATCAGAGCTCAACCAGATCATCCAGAGTCACAGCCACACATCACAGAAGCTGAATCATCGACATAAATTCCTACCCAACAAGTGGCCATCACACATGGATTAACACAAACATTGTTCAGATCACAGAAACATTAGTTTTGACATTAGTTCACTAACAATAGTTCACACACCAGCACATGACTGAGATCAGTTCACACACCAGCCTTGCAGAGTCATCAGAACAACACCACACCAGAATATTAACCAAGCATTCAAGGTGCCGAGCTATTCGGGTAGTGGAACTCGCCTTTCTTGTTTAAAACTTGGGTGACCAGGAATGACGCAGCTTTTGCTCGAATCATCAGAGAGGGCTGCAGTGGGCACTTTGAAGTCCTGAACATCAGTTAACAATGTAAATAAGTATCAAAACTAGATATCAATGAAGGTTGCACTAACAGTGACCAGTTTGAATAATATTCAAATAGCATTCAGCATTGATTATATAGGAGCACAAAAAAAATTCCTGGTGCTGTACTCACCTCAGGCCTTGTCAAACCCACTTTAGTGGCTGTCAGGACCATGTGATACGCGGTATAGAAGCCACATATATGGCCGCCGGGTTGCTGGTGGCACTGCAAAAACAGACAACAAAGGTTATCAAATATGTCACAGGCAAGTCTGATTGAAATGAACAATTACTGTGCTAGAATATACCGGGAACTTGAAACTATGGTACAATTTGGCTTTCCCTTTCTTGTTGTGTATTAGTGATGTTCAGGTATAGTGTCCAAGCCCTGCATGCATGCATATGTCAATCGGAATGGGGCAAAAGATACGAGGAATAAAGGTCAAGAAATCAGGAAACAACTCACTCATCAATTGCTTCTTTCAAAGGATCTAAGTCACATGATGTTGTTGAAGAGGTAGAGTCCATGTACCAGACCTTGTTCCACTTCGGGACAATCACCACCAGGACCCAATGTCCACCAGGGTTGTAGGCAAACATCACATACTCCTTTGACTTGGCAAATCGGGACAATCCCTTTGCCATGTAATCAACCACAAAGTCTTTATCCACTTCAAGGCAGGACAAAGAAACGCACTGAGGGTCAAGGAATCCAACAGGCACATTGTTTTGTCTGGTTTCATATATCATTTTCCTACAAAATGAGGCTTGCATGAATAAAAGGACCAGCATGTAGAACTGAAGCTAAGTATTAAATTTTTCAACTATCTAATTTTTCATAAATTGCAGAAATGAGGCATGTCATATAATCTGAAAAAGATTAGAGGAAGAGGTTATAAGAACTTACAATGTGATGCATCGCATAATTGATATGTCCAGCGCTCCGAAGCAAAAGAGATCATACAGGTCATTGAAACCAACAAAGAAGCAACCATTTTTCTCGCTTAAGAAATGCGACCGTTTGAAGAAAACTCTTATTTGCTGCTCACCGTCTCTCCACATGTCCATATAGAATTTATGGAGGGCAACACAAGAATGTCCAGCCACCTCCAGTTCTTTTGCAGACATCATTGGCTGCCCTTGCTTGTACTTTGGGTTTGGCTTTGTCCAAATTGAACCAGAAGGCAAACCGTTCTTCTTGTCGGGCTCCTTGCTGGATTGGCCTTTTCCTTCCTTGGAGGTTTTGCTGGTCATCTTGTCAACCTCAGCTTTTTTGGCCTTGTCCTGTGTAGCCTTCTCTTGCTGAGCCTTCTTGGCCTTCTCCTGCATAGCCTTCTCTTGCTGACCCTTCTTGGCATTCTGCTGCATAGCCTTGCTATCATTGTCCTGCTCAGCCCTTTTTCCCTCCAGATCCCCATGACTCTTGGACCTGTTGAGTTGCCCGGCCCTCTTGTTCTCCTCTGACTGCAGTACTAACCCATCACTGGCACACTGCTTTTGCTGCATGGTAGCCCCGATAGACTTGTCCTTCTCTTGATGCGTAGTTACATCAATTCTCTTTGTGTTGTGTTGCTGGACTGGGTGGCCGGTATTGTTGTCAGGCCGTCTATCAGATCCGGAGGGTGCAGATCTTGAATATGAGGGATGATCAAAAGGCAAAGGACTAAGCACAATGCTGACCCTCCTCCACTGGATCCTCTGCTGCAACGCTTCACCCAATGTTGTGATTTCATCATTAGGTGGCACCTCTAGCAACACCTCGAGGAAGTCAGCATGTACAAAGTCCACACGGACCACTACATATCCCTCGCGTACGGCGACACAATGCAGCACATTCTGTTTTGGAAGCACCTGGCCCCTACCAACCTCTATTTGATGACCGGCAACTTTCATCATAAGTGAGCATGGCGTCGCACCAGTCAGGCGGTCAATGGAATCTGCATCTTGATTTGGTGCAGGGTTGTCTTCAGTTGACACATCCATCATATATCATGTCTTCAATTGCCGCACCCCATTTTGGGATGCACAGCTACTCTTTCGTGCACCTAAGGGGCTTGGGCCCGGAGATATCGGCACAATTTGCAATCCCTGCGCCGGAAGGATCTCTGAAAAATGAGCTATGACATCACATGTGACTTCACTCTTCAACTCTTCCCTCAAGTCCTCTTTCAACTGGTCCACATCTATATCAGCTGCCCTTTTGGAAGTCCTTTGTCTTGGATAAACTCCCTTCCAGCCATTGTAACTGTTGCAAGCTCGCAAACGACCTCCGTGCTCTTTGTTGCCCAAAACTTCAGTGAGCAAACCATTTACCCCTTCGTAGGACCCTTCACCTTCAGCGGCTTCGTTGTGCTTCTCCACAATCTGTTGTGACACTTGCTCAGTTTGAGGTGACTTGAAGGTGATCTCACCACTGTCGCTGGTCTTACTCCTCCTCGCAACCAATACTGGGGCCGCCCCGGGGGGTATCGGTTCCAAGGATTCGGGAGACCTTCCTTAGCCCATTTTGCATCCTGAGCTTCCCATTGAGGGATCTTCCCATCATATCCAGCCGTGCCAAGATTGTGGTTGTGCATGTTCTGCCCCCGCAAACTCCTGAACTTCTCGCTTTCCAACTGAAACTCTTCAGAGCTCTTCAGCTGCACAAACTCTGCCCAAATTTCCGGTTTAATATACTTGTGTTTACTGAACGGTTCAATCCCTTTTAACATGAAATTATTCACAAGGTTGCTCTTGTGGGTTCTCAATGCATGGGCAATGACCTTCATGATCTCCTTGAATGCCAGAGGCTTCATGTGGTCCTGGAACTCCAAAGTGGGCATGACATAGTCGTCAAAAAGTTCCCATTTCTCATTTTCGCTGAGGCAGCCGAAATTTGGTAGTAGCAGTGACACTTGCTGCCGATCAATAAGGCCTGCAAGTGTACGCATTCTCTGCTTGGCTGCATATTCCACAGGCCAGCCATTAGCGTCAACAGCATTCACCACTATCTTGTCTTCTGGCCACTTTGTTGCTGTCCTTGGCGCTCGGGGAACCCTTCTAGGTGGTCCAGAATAATTCTCAGTGGCAATATCTTCATCTTCATATCCATCTCTTTGGCCAGGGTCTGAATGTCCGTTTGACACCATCTATGAATCAGATTTCATAAATATTAGCAATGTACTCAGAAAGGTGAACTAAACAGAGTATTACAAGTACATCAGACAAAATAGATTCAGCAAAAATTCATTCATAAAAACTAGATTCAGCAAAAAAACTAGATTCAACAAAAATTCATTCCACCTAACTACAGAAACAACATGGTTCGCACTAATCACCATCATGTACATAACGAAAATAAATTGCACAATCCACATTGATAGTCGAGCAATCCAAACACAGGAGCATTCATATGTAATCACGCTTATTAGAGCTTATATCTAATCATTTGTAAAACTATAGAATCACTAAATCTCCAGCTCCCAATCCAGTGAAACAAGAATGCAGGAAAACTATTAGAGAAAACTTGCCTTCTTCGTCGTTCGCGTTTGCTGGCGGTGCTTCCCGGCTCGGATTCCTCA
Organism: Eragrostis nindensis; assembly: GCA_012490785.1. Classification (NCBI taxonomy): domain Eukaryota; kingdom Viridiplantae; phylum Streptophyta; class Magnoliopsida; order Poales; family Poaceae; genus Eragrostis; species Eragrostis nindensis. The sequence continues at coordinate 14,189 of JAAXCT010003827.1, forward strand.
GGCTGTCGGAGCCGGGGTCGAGGGTCGAGGGTGTCGGGCGTCGGGGTCGGAGTCGAGGGGACGGCGGTGGTCGGGGTCGAAGTCGAGGGGGACGGCGGTCGGCGTCGGAGTCGACGGGGACGGTGGTCGGCGGCGGACGGCTAGGTTCGGATGAGTCGAGGAGGAGAATGGAATGGCGCCGGGTCGACGAGGAGGACGGCATGCGGTGGAGCTGGAGATGGACGGAGTCCGGAACTAGAGGAGGCGGCGTACGGCGTCGGGGTTGGAGTCGAGGGGGACGGTGGTCGGCGGCGGACGGCTAGGGTTCGGATGAGTCGAGGAGGAGAATGAATGGCGCCGGGGTCGACGAGGAGGACGGCATTGCGGTGGAGCTGGAGATGGACGGAGTCCGGATCTAGAGGAGGCGGCGGACCGCGTCGGGGTCGGAGTCGAGGGGCATGGCGGTCGGGTCGAGGGGAGGGAGGGGGAGGAGCAAATGGCGGCTAGGGTTTGGAATGGGAGCCGCGCGCGGAAATGATAAGCCTGTCCCAATTGCCAAAAAAAAAAAACAACAAAGAACGTTTGTGCCTCACCGGTGCGTCGAACTTGGGATCTCCAAGTCAAGATCGTGCAAAACCTCTCCACCCATAAACCACTCGGCCTTGCTTTTGGTACTGAACTCAAAAGACAAATATAATTTTTATATGCATAGCATTTGTATGGTATATAAACGGTTAAACGGCCGAACCTGAAACTCTACCTCGCCCTTCTCATTTCTCAATCGCCGCCGCACGGGCAAACCCTAGATCTCGGCCTTCTCCCTAACTCGCCGCCGCTCCCTCACCAGATCCGGTAGAGCGGGATGGCTCCGGTGACAGGAGATGGCTCCGGCGACGGCGGCGTCGGTGCCGTCGGTGGGGACGGCTCCGACGTTAGCAGGTCGGAAGCATCTTGCTTGGAGGCCTTCATCGGCAGCCTCATATCATTTCCTAGCGGCGCGGATGCGGACGAGGACGCCGACGAGGCGGAGGATGCGGACGAGGACGCCGACGAGGCCGAGGATGCGGACGAGGACGACGACGAGGCCGAGGATGCGGACGAGGACGACGACGACGACGACGACGACGCGGACACCGGTTCTGGGGGAGGAACGTCGTCATCAGTCTCCAGCCCGCAGGTGAGTTATCGGCACTGCCTCCCCCCACCCCCCACCCAGATGATCTTGTCTGATTACCAGTGCTGCTCCTGCTAAAGACGTTGTCTTGAGGTTTGGCAATAACATATGATAGTTTTTCTTTTACGATTCCTATTCTTGTCTTATTACGACTGAACTGGTTGCTTGCAATTGTGGTGCACTTGGACTTGACGCCATATTTTAGGCATGCATATGAAATTGAAAAAATAAGTTAAATGCTTGCCTGCAACAAACATTTAAGCTTCACAGTGATAATTGTTAAGCAGTTAGGCTTGCTTTCTTGTTCATGTTTTCTGGGCTAATTTGGTGCATAATTTTCTGAATTGTCTTAGCTTCCACCGGAGATTGAAGAAGAAGGGTGGGCCGGCGTGGATACGACAACACATTTGCGCTGTTTCTGTGGATTGCAGCCATGAAAGAAGGTCTGCTGCGAAGGAAAGGATACAGGTCGCCGTTTCTACGGCTGTCCTCTTGAGGTAAAAGCCTTCATGTTGTCCTGCATCTTACACATTATTACAAGAATTGTGAAGATGGATCAGGGCAGTTATTCATTGATGTGTTATTCGTGATCTGCAGGAAGATGAAGAGCAGTGCAAATTTGTCACATGGGTGGATTTGGAATGGCCAGAAAGGGCGCAAAAATCTTTTGTGAATGTGTGGAAAACTGCTCGTTTGTTTCGGAAAGATGGAGACAGAACCCGGGCTGAGCTCAATGTTGCCACTGCACTCAGGAATGAAGCACTTGAAGAGAAGGAGGCAATGAAACGGCAGAAGGAGCTGGAGATAGCAAGGACCAAAACACTAGCTGCATGTATCTGCCGCCTGTACCAGGGAAAGATGCGGCGTGAAGCTTCAGAAAAGGAGAAGGCAGTTGCAGAAAAGAACAAGGCAGTTGCAAAAAAGGAGAGGGCATGGACGATCATTATCGCACTTATTGCGATACTGCTTCTGCTAGCTTATGTGCTGTTCTACCTCATGATGATGAAGTGATTTTGCTGGTGGTCAAGGGGAGGTCCGCGATTATGTGGTGGATCATTTTGTAAACTGATGTTGGTTCATTTTGCTGCGACATCAGTACTATGTTCATATTCATGTCATGTTAGGTTCGTCTAATCTGTTAGGACTGATGATATTTATGTACTGAAGACATGTATTAAGGTACCTACTGATGTCAGCCAGGTCCTTATTAAGCCACTGGTGATATGTATTTGCAACCGGTGACATGTATTAAGACACTGGTTATAACATTATGATGGTGTTAAGCTTCTAATGGTACCATGTTCTGTGTTCATAAGTTGTAGTCGTATGAAGTGATTTTTTCTGTGTTCAACCGGTGACATGTATTAAATCTGTTGTCTTGTTAGTTATCAGTGCTTTGTAATTTTGTTATCATCCATGGACCATCCCAGACGGGACTATAGTTTGAGCCGTCTGAGAAAACATATCACAGACGGGGTAAACCTAAATCCCGTCTGTCATAAAGGATTTTGCCCCACATTCACAGCACTTCCAGAATCTGCAGACTTTGTTCCATCTTCTCCAGAAAATGGTACATATCCAGTAAGAAAATGTTACACATACAGCAAGCAAATGTATTATCATTGTAACCTTTCATGAAAATAACATTGCAAATCTTCCATGGTACCACAAATTCTTAATTAATGATATTACCAAAATCATGAGTCAAAGTGTACTGAATTGATATTACAACAAATCTGATACATATTTTCTTAAATTTAAAACATGGTACAACATATTATCTAAGGAGTGTTATCATTCTCATTCTCTACTTGCTTCTTCCGTCGACGACGCCTTTTCCTAGGGACCCCTTCTTTATGATCAGTACGAATATAAGGAGTGTTATCATTCTCATTAAGCTCTGGTATGATGGATCCAGCAAATGGAGGGATTTCATCAAATTGATTGTACTCGTCTTCATCCACTACATTTTCCACTCCTAGGATTCGTCTTTTTCCGGGGAGGACCACCTGCCGTTTCTTATGTACCGTGTCAGGCACATAGAATACTTGGAAACACTTGGTTTGCGAGTACAAATGGCTCTTGTTTGTATCCAACTCTTTCAAAGTCAACAGAAGTGAAACCGTACTTGTCTTTTCGAACACCTTGTCCCTGTACCCAACGGCACTTAAACAGGGGCACCCTAAAGCCTACATATCTGAGCTCCCATATCTCCTCTATTTGTCCATAGTAGGCAGCCTTCTGCATATTGTTGTCATAAGCATCTACACGAACACCACTATTCTGGTTTGTGCTTTTGTCATCCTGAAATCTCGTGTAGAATGTGTAACCATTTATCTCATATGCTTGGTAAGTCCAGATTGTATGTAGAGGTCCTTTTGCAAGTTTCGAAGAAGTAATGCATGGTTCTTCGATGTTGAACTTGACTTACCAATTCGATCTCTAAACCAATCACTAAACTTTTTCATATGTGTCTTCGCTATCCATGCTTCAGACCGATCTGGATTTTCTTTAGCTAGCAACTGTTTGTGCTCTTCGATATATGAGTTGACATCCTCAGTTTGCTGTAGCACAAGAAAGTGAGCTTTTTCATATACCTCCAATTCGGGACTTATTGCCTTCTTCCCAAGCGTTCCTTTTCCTGTCAGCCTTCCCTCGTAGCGAGACTTTGGCAAACCGATGGAATTTTGTGGATCAAGATAACCAATACACCACTCAACTACCTCCTCGGTGGAATAACCCTGAACAATGCATCCCTCAGGAGATGATTGATTCCTGACATATGCTTTTAGAATGGCCATGTATCTCTCATATGGAAACATTTGGTGCAGGAACACTGGTCCGAGGAACCTTATCTCCTTAACAATGTGAGCAATGAGATGGACATTCACATCAAAAAAAGATGGTGGGAAGTACACCTCAAGAAGACATAGAGTTTTGTACAGGTTTTTCTCAAGGTTGTCCAATGTGTCCTCATCTATGATCCTCTGAGAAATGCATTAAAGAAGAAGCACAAGCTCATGATAGCCTCTCGGACATTGGAAGGTAAGATATTCCTAATTCCAGCAGCAAGCAATACAGTCAACAATATATAACAATCATGAGACTTCGTGCCGATCAATTTCATCTCATCCATGGAGACTTTTTTCCCAATGTTCGATGAGAAACCAGTTGGCAGTTTGACACTTTTAATGAACTCCAATAGTTCCTTTTTCTCATGCTTTGATAAAGTCACAGAACTAGTGGGTAGTTTTGTATCTCCTTCCTTGGGACAAAGCTCAGGCCTTATTTCCATCTCCTCCAGGTCAGCTCGTGCATTCTCATGATCTTTAGATTTTCCTTTGACATTTAGAAGAGTACCAAGGATACTATCACATACATTTTTCATTATATGCATGAGATCGATAGAATGACGAACATCCAGGTCCTTCCAATAGGGTAACTCCACAAAATAGATTTTTTTTCCACATGTCATCCTTACCAACTTTACGCTTTGCCTTCCCCAGCCCACCATCCATATCCTTCACTTGGTTATAAATGTGCTCCCCATGGAAATGCCTTGGAGCTTTGCCTTTCTCCCTTGTGCCATCAAATTGATCCGTCATATTACGATAAGGATGATACTTGGGAAGAAAACGCCGATGTCTCAAGTACACCCTTTTCTTCGAGTTGTACAGCCACAAACTCGCTGTGTCATCTAGGCATTGTGGGCAATCTTTCTCTCTTTACTGTAACGCCCTGAAAATCGACCCTAAAAATCTTAAATAAAATCGAAACTTAAATCGGAAGTTTTCAAAACTTTTCAAAAAATCTCTCTTGTTCTGGACCACACCAACTGGATTTTCCGGTCTGGTCTATTTCTTTCCCTTCTCCATCCTTGCGCGCTAATTTGCCGTCCAGCGCGTTTTTACCTTCACCTATCCAGTGACCGTCATTTATTCCTTCGCATAAGCTGGCACATCGCTCGGCCCGCACGAGTCATCTCGTCACATTAATTATCTCGAATGACCTGACGACACTATGCACTATGCTTGAGTCGTCTCGTCGTCTTGAACCTTGTGCCAGCACTATACACTATGCTTGAGTCGTCTCGTCATCTCAAACCACGTGACGACACTATACACTATGCTTGTGTTATCTCGTCGCGTCTCGTCGTTGTCTCATCAGCCCAAATCCATACGCCAACTCCATCTCTGAGTCGTCTCGTCGCGTCGAGTCGTCTCGTCAAACCAAAACCATACGCCACACCATTGGCCCCGCCGTCTCGTCATTGTCTTTTCTTCCACCCCGTGCACTGGCATAGCACGCATGTTTTCTTTACCTACCTCGGTCCGCGCCTTTAATCTCGCCTACCCGTGCCTTTATTCAAGCCTGCATGAACCATCCCACTCAACCCAAGTCTCACTCCGCTCCGGCAGCCCCGCTATCCCATCACTCTAAAGCAACACTCCACCCTGCCGCTCCAATCCAGCAGCCTTCCTTGTGCTCCGCAGAGCATTCACTACGCTGCTCGCTCTAGTCCCGTCGCTCTGGCTCGCGCACGCAGCTACGTGACGCACCGCCCACGCCGCAAGTGGCCATGTGCCTGCTCGCTCGCGTCCTGTCACTCCAAAACCACACGCCTTCACTCCTCACTCTGCGCCGTGTGCAGCACGCGCCGTCCCATCACCACGCCGCGCTGCGCGCTAGCCGCCACACCGCCCAGCGCCAGGCTCCACTGCTCGCAAACAGTGGCGACGACCTGCGCACAGCAATCCCGTTGTCGCGAGCCAAGTCTTGGCGAGCTCCTCCACCGCCTATAAAAGGGCCCCTGAACTCCGCCTCACCCCAGCCCCGCCGAGACGCCGTCCAGGTGAGCATTAGCCCGCCCCCATGCTGTTTCCCTCTCTCTCTCTCCGGAGCCACTTTGCCTCGGTCAAGTGACCATTGAGCTTGCCCGTGCCTGCAGCCACCTCACAAGCTTGCTCAATCACCCCATCTCTCTCTGCTCCAAGCCACCACCAGCAGCCCAGCACGTACACGTGCTGATATTTCCCTCCCGAGTTTATTTTCGGAATTAATCCATACCCGTACTATAAAATCGATATCTCCACCATCCAAGCTCCGATTAACCCGATTCTTCCTCCTAAATTCATCTAAAATCGAGCTCTATCCATTTCTACCAGTTTCATCTTTTATAGAGCTCATCCTCTATTTCTTTTGTATTTATTTGTGTTTGTTTGCTTGTTTGTTTGTGTGCCGGTTTCGCGTACCGTAGCTAACGGAGAGTACGAGTACGCGGAGGAGGAGGAGCAGGAACCAGGAGCCGAAGACTTCGAGCAGGAGCTTCCCGAGGACGTCAACGAAGGCAAGTCACAATCCGTTTTCCCTTTGATCATACTGCTCCTATGTTTTTATAAACACAACCCGTAGCAGCCGTTTTATTGCATGAAATGATTGCCCTGATGTTTGCAAAACCTTTGTGTAGTATGACCAAGACCACTGAGCCTTATATTACCTGTCCTAATTTATTCTCTATGAAACTTAGGATATCCATGTATGAATATTATTACGCATGGATGATTGCCTTGTTATAGAAATGCTTAGGACTGTGTATCACTAAGTGCTCTATGTTGACGGCTCTTAGACCGAAAATAAACCGTCAACTAGCTGCACCTTTTTCCCTCAAACCAAACACCAAAGGTAGACTTAGACTTGAACTAACGGATTCCACGAGTCTTGGTGAATTTGTGAGTGCAGCTGCATTTCATAGGAAAACGGGGAAAAGAAAGGAAGCACAAAAGGCCCACTGGTCTGGAAACACGATTTTCCCTGGAATAAAGATATCTCCCCAAAAGCCCAATATCAAGGAGACATGAAGAAATATCCTCTCCTGGAGATCCTCAATAATGGCAAAGATATATGGACCCACCAAATCAACCCAAATCATATCAAGAATATTCCGGAGGATCCATATCAGAATCATATCCAAGGATCATATCAGAATCATATAAAGAATATCTCAGAGGATAGCATCTAGAATCAAATCAAGGATATGCCAGAGGATATGCCAAAGAAGAAGGAAAGCAAGAGGCGGCCAAAGGCAGGTCGGCCGACCCCACAGGGCAGGTCGGCCGACCCAATTGCTTAGCCTCTAAGGCTCATCTTTTTTATGGATTTCCCACCGTCATACCAAGGTCGGTTTCAGCCAGCAATCAATGCCCAAAGGCGGTGGAGGACCCCCAAAACCGACCTACCAAGGCTATATAAATAAAGGGGTACCCCCCCTCCTTTCAACACACAACACAAGACACAAGCATTCCACTCCCATCCAGGCCAAGGGCCTCTGTATAGTAGTAGAGTAGAGGAGAGGGCAGGGGAGAAGAGAGGGGTAGTCCTCCCTTTGTGAGGACTTAGCCCAAATCTTGTACTTGGCGGATATTATCTTATTAGTAGTTCTTCGTTCGTTCTTCGTTCGTTCGTCGTTCGTTCTTCGTTCGTCGTTCGTTCTTCGTTCGTTCGTCGTTCGTTCTTCGTTCGTGTTCGTTTATAGTTCGTTCGTTTGTTCTTATTCATAAGTTAGTATCGTGGTGATATTGATCTAGCGAGCATTGTTTACTAGTCGTTATTCTGTTATACTTGTTTGCGGGGATCATCGCTCCGCAAGGAGTGCTCTAGCCTTCTGAATCAGTACCAGGGACGGGTTAGAGTAGTAATCGACGGCATAGACGTGGTGTCCTAGGCTAGAGGTTACCTTTGTTTGCAGCGTGCCCCACGGTTTGTAGAGGTAGGCGGCAGGTGGTGACAGCCCTGTCCGTCCCCTTGTAATCCTCCACGTTCGGGTTCGTCGTAGAGCTACAGGCTGGCGTGACTTGGCAGACCAGGTCTATACCAGTGCCCGAAGTAGACAAGTAGAACTTGAGTGCGTCTATCCTAAGGGATAACTAGATCTTTATTCATCCTCTCAATCCTACACTACTATCGTTCTTGTGTGTCCTTGGGTTAAAACTAACCTTGCTGCAGGATATCTCCGTTCCTTGGGGGAAAACAAATACGATACCTTGGAATACTCCCGGGTGAAGTGCTACAACGGTATTCCGTGCGCTTGCGGATTTATTCGTGGTGTAAGAAATACCAACAAGCATTTCTGGCGCCGTTGCCGGGGAACGGTTGCTATCTGCTGCGAACCAGGTTTGCCCTCGTACTGTATCCTTTTATTTTTCCTTTACCATCATTAAAAGAAAAAAAATTCCACCATCTATCCTTTCCATCCTTTTCACACCTTCACCTATCCACTTAAAGAAAAATACCCAAAACATTTACCATGGAGCCACAACCTATGATTCAATCATTCTCTGCTCCACGGGGCGAGCTCTTAGAGCCACCTTATCATCACAACCAGTTTTATCATCAAGCTATGAGCTTTGCCCCAGTTTATGCTGTGATCAAGGTTTATCTTTCTCTGGTCTTAAAGATGAAAATCCTTTTCAACACTTGCGAGAGTTTGAGCAATTGTGTGCATGCCGATTGATCAATGGCATGACACATGAAACCTTAAAGTGGACATTGTTTTCTTCTCCCTCAATGGGAAGGCGAAGCATGGTACACTTACACCGCTAAGAGAGTGAACGGCGATTGGAAAGAATTGCGAGACAAATTTTGTCTAGCATTTGTTTCCCGTATCTCGTATCACTGCTCTACGAGCGGAAATAATTAACTTTCGCCAAGAAGAGGAAGAAACCCTTAGTGCAGCTGGGTTCGGTTTTGTTCATTGACGATTCCGGCCCAGAACTTTTGCTCCCCGAACCAGTTTATTGCAACATTTTTATTCGGGGTTGAGCAAAAACACCGCACTTTATCTCGAACTGCTGCTGGCGGATCTTTCTTTCATAAAACCTTAGCCGAAGGAAAAGAACTGTTAGAACGGATCGTAGAAAAACTCCCTTTTCCTTCGAACCGCCAGAAGAACCTAAGTCGAGATGTGAGGAGACTCCAAATGTCGAATGCAAGCTTTGACTTCTAAATCATATATTCGACCGTTGAGCCCTCACCCAAGTCAGGAATGATGAAAGAGGATGAAGAACCTTCTAGAGTTCCATCCAAGTTGGGGGACGATCTATTTGGAGGCTATGGAAACACCTTGAGCTCTTCCTATCAAAACCACCAGCATCTACATCACCCCCAAAACATCGATGATGAGGGAAGCAAAAGAAGAAGATGAACCCTTGAATATCCGATGTTTGAGGAAACAATTTTTGAAGATTATGGGAATACCTCGAATACAATTGGTGGTCAAGGAAATCACCTCCTTCTCCTCCCGATCCTCCAAAAGAATCTTTTCACAAGGAGGATCCAAAAGAAACTCATCGGAAAACTTCTTTCACCACCGCCCAC
>JAAXCT010003828.1:0-23687 GCA_012490785.1 Eragrostis nindensis
ATACTTTAGAAATGGGGTATGACAGTTAGGCTCCGTGTGACCGCGGACCCGTTGCGCCCACGCCACGCCACGAGGGAGGTGCTGCCGCCGGGACGCGCCACGCATAGAAGGAGCCGCGCGCGAGAGGCATGTGGCGCCCAATGGGGTGGAGCAGGAGGGGCGGGAGGGGAGGAGCTGCGCAGGCAGGGACATGCAGGAGAGGACCAGAAGCTACGGAGGCATCGCAGGGGCTTGCTTCAACGCGCGCCGCCGGTCTCCATGAAGCCACCTCCGTCCTCCATGGCTGCCGGTCTTGGGGCCCAATTTGGGCTCCACCGACCCCAAATGGCATGAGGGTCCATGCCATGCGGCGGACCTCGACGCGGCTCCCAGCGGGCGGCGGGCGGGGGTAGGGGGGGGGGGGGGGGATGTGGCTATAAATATTTTGTGGATGAGCTCGTCCAAGTTACATGTTTTATTGGGCGGATGGGATGGTCCAGTTTCATATTTGGTTGGTTGGATGAAGGCGGACATGATAAGAGAAGTTAACAAAATTATATGCCTTATTTTTAAATAATAATAATTAACCATACGTACGCTCTAACACTTGTTAGTCCTAATATTATAATAATAATTACTAATAAATAATAGAAACATTAATTATCATTAATCATGGTATTATCAAGGTCTCCTCACGGACTAATCAACACCAAACACCATTTAAAACGAAAAATGCTAATAATGCCTAATTTTGTTACTAACCATCATGATTATACAACTTGGACAGCTCCATCCGGTCATTTTTGCCGGACAGGCTCATCCAGGATCCGTAAGGAATATTCTCCTCTCTATCCACCCCTATCCAAGCTGCCCGTGAATCAAACATCCAATTGGATAGCTCGGTTCAAGTCTATCCAAGCCAATCCATCAAACCAAACACTACCTTACATGCGAGAGGTAGTTGAAGTAGGTGATAGATGAGAGATCCCTTATAAAGAGAATGGAGAAAATTTAACGCATGGAGTAAAAGAGGGGATGGAGAGAGAACCGCGTGAGGAAATTTCTTGGTAGGTTTTTCGCTATTGAGGTGAAAAGAGGATCTGCTCGAGTTGCTCTAATGTCATGGATGGCACTCCTTGTCCGTGACGCTAGCTGAGGTCCAAAATCACCTGGACTTCCTGTCAAAAGCATATGCAAGTCTGCAAGTCCTTAATGACTTTAGGTGAAATCTTAAAGCATTTACATTCGTATGTTCTTTTCTCGATAACGCATGTCATTATTAATAAAAAGATTCCTAAATATAGTGTCATGCTGTGGCTGAAGTTAATTAATTACAGTTTACGTTCGCGCACATTGACTATTGTTCAACCCACCAGCTATATATCATTCTGCTCCTACTCACCAGGTAACATTAGTCTGTTTTTTAGGGGATTTAAATTCGTATGTGTGTTATATAAAAACATTAGGGGGTGCTCGTTTCTTTGAGATGTAGATATTGGAGGCTTGGAATTGAATTGGGTTCAATACCAAATCAGCTTAGGCATTGAAATGAGCTCAATGTCAATTGCGATTATTTGGATGTAGATGGAATTGAATGCTAGAATTCAACTCAGGGGCTGAATCCGGCGACGGAACTCATCAACACGATGGAATTTTCGTGTTCTTGTTCCACCATTACGCTGCAAATTTCATCTAGTATTTTAAAAATATTTTTGTTTCAATTTTTTTAAATTTCAATTTTCTTTTGAATTTTGAATTAAAAAACCGGACCGGTTTTTTGGGTTTTTTCGGTAACCAGTCCGGTTACCGACGGTTTTACAATCATATTTTTGTTTCAATGTTTCAATTTTTTTAACTTTGAATTCGAAAACCGGACAGGACCGGTTTTTTCGATTTTTCTGGTAACCGGTCTGGTTACCGATGGTTTTGCAATCATATTTTTGTTTCAAATTTTTTAAAATTTTCATTTTTAAAAATTTGGAATTCAAAAACCAGCAATCCTTGGTGAAGACGCTCTAATGCCACTGAATTCAGAGGGTCGAGCTTCTGAAATGTGGACAGGACAACTCAGTTATGTTTCAATGCCATGGAATTGGGTCTCTAATGCTCATTCCTAATTCTGGCGACATCCAAACACTGGAACTGGCAATACCAATTCCTAATTCCAGCTCTCAATTCCAATATCCAAACGCTACATAAAGTGTAATCCTATCACATCAAAGAGAATCTTGCCATTTAAAAATATTTTGATTAGTTTAATGATAAAACTTTTTTGACAGAGGGGTGTTACTTTGCGAGATGAGTCTAATTATTAAACCTACTTAATGTTCTTTTTGATGTGACAGAGCTAAATTTTAATTGTAGGAAACGAACACCCCATACTGACCTTTCGACTATACCCACCGAGACATATTGGGCTCTGGCCTTATCCTGTCGTCGAGCGGCGGCTGCAGTTGGGGGGCTGCAGCAGGGGCCGCCAGCGGTGGAAGAACGTCACACATGGTGCAGCGTGGAGTGGTGACAGACATACACGATGAATGAGAAAACCGGTAGATTTTCTTGTGAAAGAACCAGCATATTTTCGAATATTAGAAAGTCAAAATCTAGCTAAAGAAATCTATTGTCTTCCGTTCCATATAGTCATCCTCACTCTGTCTTCGGTTTTTCTTTCGAGATCTTCCAATCCGCGGGCAGAGGGTGGTTTGCGAGAGAGAGAGAGAGAGAGAGAGAATTCAGTTGGTTGCTTGCTGCCCGACAACGGGAGCCAGCGGGTGCGAGGTCATGGGCTTGAGCGAGGTTGCCATCCCACGGTACCAGCTGCCGACCAGAGGCGCCGTGTGTCTCTCTCAACCTAATCCACATGCGTTGCAAAATAAGTACCGGACTTGTAAATTTCTTCAGAGTAAGGGACTCATATTTTTTGCTTTTCCTTATATGATTTGTTGCGGCTGTTGAGTTGCATGTACCGATCAGTTCACCTAACAACTTAAGTTGATGGGGAAAGGTGGGTGGTGACCGCATATTCTGCTGCGCCACTCCTATTTCCATGTCTAGAGCCTAAAAGAGCCTTCACGTGAGGTCTCTGTTGAACCATAATTGAATTGCCTACCTTTCCCAATCACCTAAGTTGGTGGGTGAACCGGTTGGTGTTTGCAACTCAACAGCGACAGCACGTTTCCTCGCCGTCTAGTCCCTATGCAGAAAAGCCCCCTCCGCCGTTCGCTGCATTGGTGCTGCCGTGCCGCCGCCCACAGCAGGAGGCACCGCGGTGCCCGTGGCTGAGCTCCCAGGCCCCGCCTATATCTACCTACACATGTGGTAGATTAATTTTTGCATGCGGACTTCATGGATGCGATACATCAAATAAACTAGCCCGCGCCGAGATGTCAATTGCATGACATGATCTTGTTTACATGAATCGGAGAGCAGGTAGCCAATTCAGCTGATATGTCAGCACGCATCTTCTTCCTCTCGCGAAAGAGCACCATGATCCATGCCCGAGCAATGATAAGCCAGTGCAAACAAACATAATATTTGTTAGCAGCGGAAGTAGATTGGAAGAACCAGAGAGGAATAAGTCAGGGGAAAAGGAAGAAGAGGCAAGAACAGAGTGCCGAGGAGAGGAAGGATATTGAATTAGAGGTAATTGTTTTACAATAATGTTGATTGATTCCTTCTCTCTCGATCTCTCCTGGCTATATAGCCGGCTACCTATTACATGGACCAAGCCCAGAGATGATTCACATCCACTCCGGCCCACTAAGCCTCATGTTGGCGCGCTTGACGTGCGAAGTCCTTTTTGGGTTCCCGCCTTCAGTCTCTGTTGCCTTTCTCTGAAGCAGCGGCGCTAACATCCCCCTCTTCTTCAGACGCTGCTTGACCCCAAGCAGCAGCGGCCGGAAACTTCAACTTCAACGCGACAGCATCCTCCCAAGTTGACAATTCAGGGCCCATGTGCGACCAGAGTACCTTCACTTGTCTCACCAACGAACCACCACGAGAGATCACCCTCTGGTTCAGAATCTTTACAGGAACTCGAAGCTGTTCTTGGTCAGTTGGAAGAGAATCACATACTTGTACTTTGAACCCACTACTTTCTTGAGTTGAGATACGTGGAAGACGGGATGGATTGAACTGGTAGATGGCAATTCTAGCTTGTAAGCTACAGGCCCAACTTTGGCTAAAATCTTGTATGGTCCAAAATACTTGAGTGCAAGTTTCTGATTAGCTCTTGTTGCTACTGAAGTCTGTATGTAGGGTTGCAGCTTCAGCAAAACAACATCACCAACTTCAAATGAACGCTCACTTCTGTGTTTATCTGCTTGTTTCTTCATTCTTTGCTGAGCTCGAAGAAGATGTTGCTGGATCAATTTTGCCATGAGTTCCCGTTGTTCCAACCACTGAGACAATTCCTGAACAGGCTGCACTGATGTATCCGATATTGCAAAATGCCTTGGATTATGACAATAAAGGACCTGGAAAGGAGATTTTCCCATTGCTGAATGGATACTGGTATTATACTAGAATTCAGCAAGAGGCAGCCATGACTTCCATTTCTTGGGGCAAGCATTGACAAAGCATCTTAAGAATGTCTCTAGGCATTGATTAACCCGTTCAGTCTGACCATCAGATTGGGGGTGGTATGTTGAACCCATGCATAATTGTGTATCTGTAAGATCAAACAATGTCTGCCAGAAAGTGCTTGTGAAAATTTTATCCCTGTCTGAGATAGTTGCTTTGGGCATACCATGAAGTTTATAAACATTGTCCAGGAATATCATTGCTACTTTCTGAGCATTAAATGGATGACGTAGGGGAATGAAGTGACTGTACTTGGATAATTTATCAACTACAACAAGAATGCAGTTGTAAGAATGTGATACAGGCAAACCTTCTATGAAATCCATGGAAATGGTTCGCCAAGACTGTTCAGGTACTGGAAGTGGCTGGAGCAGCCCTGGATATTTGACTCTTTCAGGCTTGGCTTGCTGGCAGATCATACACTCCTTGACAAACTTATAAACTGCAGCTTTCATTGATGGCCAGGCAAATAATTGTTTGAGTCTCTTATAGTGACTGGAAAACCAGAATGTCCACCAATAGCACTATTGTGTAATGCAATCATCACCTTATTTTGCAGAACACTATTAGTGCCTAACCATATCCTCCCTTTGTACCTCAGTAGGCTATTGGTAAGAGAAAAATGGGTTTGGAATCAGGAGCAATAGCTAGCTATTTGATCAAATCAAGTGCTTGTGCATCTTGCTGGTACCCTTGAACTACTTCCTCTAACCATTTCGCATTACAAGTTGACATAGCTTGCAAGTGGTGGGGCGCATGAACCCTCCTGGACAATGCGTCATCAGCACTATTTTCAATCCCCTTTTTGTACACCACCTTGTACTGCAATCCAATGAGTTTAGAGTAAACTTTCTGCTCCCAATCAGTGAGTAACCTCTGCTCATTGAGTTGAGCTAAACTCTTGTGATCAGTGTAAATTGTGAATTCCCCATATTGCAGATAAGATCTCCACTGAGCTACAGTCATTATAATTGCCAAATATTCCTTCTCATAAGTGGATAAACCCTGGTTTTTGGGTCCCAGAGCTTTACTGAGATAAGCTAAAGGATGACCATTCTGAAGCAGCATAGCCCCAACACCAGTTGCACATGCATCTGTTTGTATAGAAAAGGGCTTTTTGAAATCAGGTAGGGCCAATACTGGAGCTGAAATAAGTGCCTGCTTAAGAGATTGGAATGCTTGGTCATGAGCTGTAGTCCACACAAATAACACATGTTTCTTCAGAAGTTCAGTAAGAGGTTTGCTAATGACACCAAAATGTCTAACAAATTTTCTGTAATATCCTGCAAGGCCCAGAAAACCTCTAAGCTCTATCACATTCCGAGGAGTTGGCCAGCTGTTTATTGTGTCTAGTTTAGCAGGATCAGTAGAAACCCCTTCACCATTAATGACATGTCCCAAATATGAGATGGAATTTGAGCAAAAGCACATTTAGATAGTTTAACTTTCCAATTGTCCTTCAACAATAAGTCCAGTACTTGCCTGATGTGCTGCAAATACTCCTCCAATGTAGCACTATATACTAATATATCATAAAGAATACCAATGCGCATTTTCTGAGCACAGGATCTAATGTTTCATTCATGGCTCCCAAGAATGTGGCAGGAGCTCCTGAAAGACCAAAAGCCATGACTCTGAACTCATAATGGCCATTGTGTGTTTGGAAAGCAGTTTTGTACTCTTCACCTGATTTGAGCAGTATCTGATGATACCCAGCCTTCAAATCCAATTTGGAAAACCATTTTGCATTTGCTAGTTCATCCATGAGCTCGACAAAAATAGGTACTGGATACTTGGATTTGAGAGTCAAGGCATTTAAGAACCTGTAGTCGACACAGAATCTCCATGTTTGGTCCTTCTTCTTAACTAGCAACACAGGTGAAGAGAAGGGACTTGAGCTCTTCTGGATAACTCCTTGTTCCAACATTTCCTTCACTTGCTTCTCTATTTCAACTTTCAATGCTGGAGGATATCTATAAGGCCTCATGTCCACTGATTGTGCCCCAGGAATTAATGAATAGAATGATCACAGTTTCTAGATGGAGGAAGCCCTTCAGGATCTTGGAAGAGAATATCATATTCTGTGAGAATCTTCTGAATATATGCTGGTGGTTGCACAAATTCACTGGATACAGATCCATCTTCTTCAACAACTAATATCTCCACCACAGTATATTCAGGTGTGTTACAAGATAGGCCTTGCAGAAGTACAGTTTCATTGTTATAAGGAATGGCCAGCCATTTATTAGCCCAATCCACCTTCATAGGACTATATGCAGCTAACCAGTCCATACCCACCACCATGTCATAATTGGTTAGAGAAGCACCCTGAGATCAGAAGTAAACTCATGCTCTTGAATACTCCATATTGCCTGGTTGAATTGAGCAGTACAAAAGCATGGAATCCCCGTTAGCAACTTGCACTTTGATTACATCAGATAGAACAGATTGCCCTTCAAGCTGTGTAGCAAGCTCTCACTGATGAAAGTATGTGTACTGCCAGAATCGATGAGCATAATAATTTTTTTTCCTTGAATACAAGCCTTGAACTTCAAAATTGTGGCTGTCATTTTGCCAGAAACTGCTTCTTTAGAAATTGGCATAAAGATCTGGTCACCTTCAGTATCATCAGAGAGAGGAATGTTCAGAGATACATTATCATCACACTGGAACAATTCCCAAACTTCCTGCATAGCATGCAATTGAATAGTAGGTGCACACTTATGACCATGAACATATTTTTCAGCACACTTTTCACACAATCCTCGTGCTCTTCTGTATTGCCTGAGAGCACTCAATTTGTCCTCAGTAGAAGCACCACGGTGGCCCTCATAATGCTTCTTGTCATCCTGTCTAGTACCTGAAATTGCTTTATCTTGCCTAGGAGGTAGAGGTAGAGGAAATGCATTCTTGACAGAATTTCTGTATGAAAAGGAAAACCTCTTATTGGATTCCACAGCTTCTTCCTGCACCAAAGCGAGAGCACAAGCATCATCTAAATCTCTTGGACGCTGCACCATGACTGCTGATTTGATGTCAGGTTTCAGTATCCACAAAACGCATGGTATATTACAGAGGATCAGTTTGTTTCTCATAAGCAGCCAACTGATCAACGAGTTCAGAATACTTCTCCACATACTCAGAGACAGCCCCTTCTTGCTTAATGTGAAACAACTGATGAATTAATGCTTCATGCTGGTCACAACCAAATCTATCAAGTAGCAATTTACAGAAATCATCCCATCCAGTGTCCTTAATGCGGCGTTCCACAGATTGCAACCAACGAGCCGCGGCCCCCACGAAATGCATAGAAGACACCTTAATCCACATGGATGCATCTACTCCATATATGTCAAAATAATTCTCACAACGACTCTGCCACGGCTTTGGGTTTTCACCGTCAAATTGCGGGAAATTCATCTTAA
The DNA here is from genome assembly GCA_012490785.1 of Eragrostis nindensis. NCBI lineage: Eukaryota > Viridiplantae > Streptophyta > Magnoliopsida > Poales > Poaceae > Eragrostis > Eragrostis nindensis. Next base: position 7,986 of record JAAXCT010003828.1, read on the forward strand.
GCAATTTACCATGCAGATGACGATCAAAACCAGTATGCTCAGGTCTAGGTGGTGGATGCTTAGGCAGAGAACCGAAGAAGTGATTAGGCAAGTCATTGTTCGTACCACCACTGGAAACGTGGGTGAAGACGGAGCCGCGCTGCTTGTCGCGCTCCAGGTGCTCGACGTGGTGTCGCACCACACCATCGTCCTGGTTCGTCGACGGCTTGCATGCTGAGTCGCCGTTGTTGGTGAAGATGCCCGCCGAGTTGACAGGGTGGTCCATGTGTTCGCGCTCAAAGAACCGGTTGATGCGGTTGACTTCGAGCGAGATGTTGTCGAGCTTCTTCTCCACTCCGGGCCGCCATTGTTCCGCCTCCGCTTGTGACATTTCCAGCGAGATGAGGCGCGCCTCCGCCTTCTGCTCCGCTTCCTCTATGCGTAGCTCGAGGGTAGTGTACTTGTCCTCCATCCTGAGAACGATGCGATCCTCCATGGACCGCAGTTCCTTCTTCATGTCATCCATGAAGGACTTGAGTGGATCGACTTCTTCCTCGCTCGCCTTGCTGCGACGCGAGTAATGGTAGGGGTACGGATCCATGGCAGTGGTGATCACTCCTCAAGCCGAGCTAACCCGTCGGGATTTACAGGAGATCGAGCTGCACGGGCACGCCGCTCTGCTCAAACTCAACCAACCCAACTGCGGAATTTTACAGCTCGAGGCCGAAGGGATTCGGATCTGGTGCCACAAAACCCTGGGATCGAGTGTCTCTGAATACCAATTGTTAGCAGCGGAAGTAGATTGGAAGAACCAGAGAGGAATAAGTCAGGGGAAAAGGAAGAAGAGGCAAGAACAGAGTGCCGTGGAGAGGAAGGATATTGAATTAGAGGTAATTGTTTTACAATAATGTTGATTGATTCCTTCTCTCTCGATCTGTCCTGTCTATATAGCCGGCTACCTATTACATGGGCCAAGCCCAGAGATGATTCACATCCACTCCGGCCCACTAAGCCTCACGTTGGCACGCTTGACGCGCGAAGTCCTTTTTGGGTTCCCGCCTTCAGTCTCTGTTGCCTTCTCTGAAGCAGCGGCGCTAACAATATTCTAGGAGATGGAGGTAGGACTGTGCCTTACCCAGGAGGCTCGTCGTTATGAATGATGCAAGCGACAAACGGCGCGCGCGTGTGGCAGGGAGCAGCAGCCAACAAGCGGCGAGTCATCTATTAAAACGAGGGAGAAGCTATATATTCACATACATAATATTTGGAGCCTCCGTCGTTTCTATTCTGCTAACAGAATGGGGGCACCGAATAGATTTACAATAACTAGTTCTGCACTAGACCCGACTACAAGTTCTCAAGGACTAACCAATGGAGTCAAATCTAGAAAGGCTAGTACTCAAATTGCATGACGCGGATGCATTCCCAACATTAGCAGCTCCCGCCGGATGAGTTACAAGACGCCCACAAAATGCGAACTCAGAAGGATGCACATACTTCTGAAGTTGTGCGGCAGTATTATTTTTGGCACTTCAGCCTGAGGCGTGAAGACCTTTTCGAGCTTCGACGCTTTTTCGGCATTTGGGCTTCGACTTTTTGTGTGAAGATCTGTGATAAAGGTACAAGACAAAGCATATGTTAATCTGCAATCCGAACCAAAGCAAACTCACGGTCAAACCAGATTCCACCCAGACAGCTATCTAAATACTAGTATAATGTACTGGCTATCCAGTAACTAAGCTGTTAATGTCAGTCAAATACTATTACCTATTGGCTACCTAAGTAACTAAGCGGTTACTAGAAACACAAGTATACATGTCTAAGATATATAGGGCCTCCTTGGTTTGAGCCCTGGCAGGACTGGCTCAGGTGTAGCTCCGTGCCTTGAGGGCGAGCTGCCTGCCAGGGCGTCAACCAAGCAGGCCCCATAAGATGCCAGATTCTCAAACGGTATGCAATTATGTAACCTTGTCATCAAACAAGTTCGTCTATAGACAAGTAGAAGAGAATCATAAATCTAACAACAGCAATCATGTAATCTTGTCATCAAACAAGTTCGTCCAGAGACAAATACGACTAATCCATAAATCTACAACAAAGGATACTACAGCATCCATTAGACACTATAACCAGCAAAAGCTGAATTTCCGTGTTGAGTGTGTCAAGGAGAAAATGTTACTAACCTTTTTCAATGGCTGTCTAAGTAAATCATAGTATGAGTGATCATAGTACCTTGTATCCATCCAAATCTACAAAAGAAAAAAAAAAGAAGTAACAAAAACTGTGCTAATTACGGAAGATGGTATACTATTTCAGTACCTGTTGAAGATCTTCCCTCCATCTATGGGATACTACTTCAACAACCTGTCACATTGCCATCAAAGGCGGTATATTTTCACTGAAGGAATTTTATAAATAAAGTCGACAGAAGGCTTGTTTCATGGCGATCACAAGACAAACCTCTTTAAAAGAATCTTCCCAAGGTACGCAGACTCGACGTGAGATTTCCCAATAATCCTAGAGTTATTCACAAAATGTTGAGCTTCACTTATTATTTGAAAAAGGACAAACAATGCTATCGAAAGAACATACCATAATTCCCTGAATGACAAGGTATCTTGGAAAAGCATGCTCTCTGAAAACTAGTTCTTTGAAATCATCTATAAGTTTCTGTATACTTCTCTTCTCCTGCAATAACAGAAACACGACAGAAAAACATACTTACTACAGAGTAAAAGAGAAATAAGCAAACGAGCATCTGGTGATGCTTCCAGGCACGGTACATACCCAATCGATAGAGTTGTTACTGATGTCAAAGAAATGTTCAGATTCTAGCTTACTCATCAAACTTTTAAGACGATCTTTCACCTGAAATTTGTTTATACATTCAAAATAAAGAAGTCAGGCCAAAGAAACACGAGTAGAGCACACTGATCATCAATTACATGATGTTTTGAAAAAGAAAAAGAGAAGTAAATGTTGATAATTTAGGTACTAGATTTGAAGTTTCTATGTCCTCAAAATTCTGTAACACAGTATACAATGTCTTAGACTTCAAAAACTGCATAACACCATATCTTGCTAATCCACTTCAAAAAGCAATCTTTCTAATCTCTACTACATAATAGGGCTAAGAGGGGTCATCACCGGTTTGTCCTCTCCGTTTCACCGTGAACAGACAGGTTCCTGGTTTATGTGTTATATGAGATTAAAACGGTCAAGGAATCTAGGATGGCTCTGGCCTCCGTGATTTCCTGGCTTCACCCCAAAATGTTCACTATGTTCACCTTCCCGCACCGTACTTCTCCTACGCAGGACATATTTCTTGCCGGGGGGGGGGGGGGGGGGGGGGGGGGGGGGGGGGGGGGGGGGGGGGGGGGGGGGGGGTTGCTTATCCAATGGCGTTGTTGCTCTTTTTTCTCGCTGGTTTGAGAGCTCAAGCCGGCGGTAATGGTGTTGGTGCGATGTCCATCTCGAGGCGAGGTTGAAGATGACAACCTGACGCATTCTATAGTCTAAGAAAATATTTTATGATGTGCGTATATGGAAGAAGGGAGCGGCGTGGTGGGTTGTCTGCTCGTTGGCTGAGGTAAGGGTCGGGCCTTTCTGATTTGTCCCGCAAGTACCAGCGCATAAACTAGCCCGCAGATGCTTTGAAAAAGTTTTTCCCGCAACTGCAAACTGCGGTGAGGGCATGTGACGACGTTATAATCTCTAATGCTATAGCCATGCATTTTTCAAGCCACGGCTTATCAGATTGCTCGAAGATGAAGACAAATATTGCATTCTAATCTCACTGTAGACACTGGTCTGCCATTGTAGACACTGGTGTCATGCAAGGTGATGTTGAAACGTGCATTTACAAATGGCTTCACACATGCTAGAATGGATGGCTGATTCATTTTGAAACCCCTTTCGATGCCATTATTTGTAGTTTAACATTTGTTGCTGATTAGTCATGTGGTATCAATTTAGCCATGTGTGGTTTTGTTATCTTCCGTTGCAACGCACGGGCAATTTGCTAGTCCTACCTATACATCTCTGATTGAACGTTCTGTACCATGACACGAACAAAATATATTGTTTTGCATGGTTATAATATTGGACCTTATTGTCTATCTAGAATGAATTATTACTGTATTTCCACAACAAACAATGAAATGATTTATTCCATGCATTTTGTTTTACGTTGTGCCATTCGTTCCTTGAAGTTTATGATAGGAACTTATGAAAATCATGGGGGAAGAAACTCTTCATTTCTCTAGGTTATGGTATTGGCAAACGTGCATGTCTAGTCAGCAAAATGAACCACCACCATGTCTACTTTTCTCCTTGGCATCCTCTTGTTCAACTTGCTCTATCTCGCACATGATTTCTCCCTCACGAATCAATAAAAGAAAACAAATCAAACAAGGACATATCAAAAATTGCTAGTCATGCTGCCAAGGAATAGAATCTGCAATTTCTTATTTCTATCATAAAAACCCCCCTAAAGAAAACTTCATTAATTAATCGTTGATAATTCCAACCAACCATCATTTGCCTCCAGTGGCCTATGGAAGACAGACACTTGGAGCATCTAAAGTGCCCTAAACACATTCTCAAAAGCTAAATTTTGGTCCCGAAGTCAAAAAACATTCCTGCAACAGATAACAAAAGATGCTCCTAATCTTTTCAACCCGAAAAAACGGAGCCAAACTTGGACAGATTGGGGATGTCCTACCGTGCCTCCAATCCCCCGATTCTTGCAGGCCTTTCCATGTTCGTGGCCAAAGGGGAAAGGAAGATCAGGAGCCGCTTTGAGGATGTAGTGGAATTTGTAGATATTGGGATCCTTTTTTGGGGTACCCAAAGGAGGAGGAGGGGGGGGGGGGGGGGGGGGGGGGGGGTGGGGTCTTTTGTTGACAGTTAGCAATGTGGAAGCCAACATGGCATGGCAGAAACAAAGTAAATGAAAATCAGCATGGGGTGCAAAATGATGGATTTAATAGTTGAAGGGGATTAAGTATCCAGTTTCATAGCCGATGGCATAGTTTTAAAGATGGCGTCTTAAAAACTATGGTTGATGATTGAAATGATGCAGGCAAAAAATGAGGGTAGGAGGGATGCGATGTGGATGAGTCAGAAAAGTCAATACAGTGCAGAAATGAAGAATGCAGACATGCATTTCTAATATTGTCTTCTTGCCATTGAAAGAACAAGCAGTCTAGTCCCAAGCAAGTTAGGGTAGCCTAGCGATGAAAGTCACAAGAACTCTTATTGGGAAGCATCAAAAACTGTTATGAATATGCCTTCTATTGAATAGGTCCTATAGGGGGCAATATATATGGGTAACATAAGACTCAATACTAGACTAGGGTAAGGACTCTACAATTTGGATGTGAACGAAGAAGAATTTGTGGAAATCAAAAGAAGAAGAAAAAATTCGAGACTAGCAGCAGTTTGAGACATGAAAAAATCAATGAAGAAAGCTAGGTAACAGACGAACCAAGCTGTACCATGACAGCACCACGTGCAAAAGAAAACCACGAGCACCTCAGTTCTGACCAAGCTGTAGCGGGCAGCAACGGAAAGCCGGATTTTTCACAGCGGCAGAACAAAAACAAGCAGCGACAAACAGGACGGGGAGATCCAAGAGTAGAGCGGCGAGAAAACAAGGACACGAGCAGATGAAGAGGATCGGCAACTGGATCCGCAGAGGAGCCACGACAGCGGCGACAAAGCAGATCAGCAATAGCATTCCCCGTGACGGAGCAGCAACAGCGCCTGGAGATGGCAACGATGGGCAGCTACTGGTTCAAAGACGACAGGAACTGACGACGGGAATCCAGCAACAAACGGCGAGGGCTGCTGACCAGATTATGCGACATGCGGATCGACGAACTGCCACGACTGTGACCTGAAGACGACAACAAGCCCGCGAGATTGGAGGATACGTGATGGCGGACAGACGGGCGGCAATGTAACACCCCGGAAACCACAAACACTCTGGGATGCTACTAAAAACCACCACAAACCAGCTTACTACCAAAATAAAGAAATTTCGGCAGCATCTCCTTTGTAAATAAAAGCATCGCGGAAGCATAAACATGTATAAGTAGATAGATCAATAAAGCATCACACTAGCCGTCAAAAAAACCTTAGCAAGAATAAAGGAGTAAAGACTTTAAGTTAACCACCACTTCTCAGCAAAAGAATAGACATCCGATACTTAAGAACCAAACAAACTTTACTACTAAGCAAAGTACAAGACTCTAATTTAAGGTGACGTGAATGACGTGCAGCTACTTCCCCTCCCGCCATGCCACTCATCAAGTACCTAGAAAAAAAAATTATGCAAGGGTGAGATGAAACATCTCAGCAAGCAAATTGTTTTGACAAGCTATTTAAACCACAAGTTGAATTAAACCACGATTTAAGAGAAACAACCTATAACAAGACCTCAATATAAAGGAAATAAAGACCTTCATGGAACCACAAATAACTTCTTCACAATAACAAATAAACAACTCAAGAGAGTGTAAAGACCAACTTCTCTTCCATAATAACATGTATATGTTATTAGGTGCAATGGATGCATAAGAATGCAATGCAAATGTCTCCTGCCTGCATACCCAACAAGGTATGGAGCTGCATCCCACGATGCTGTACCGGTACGGTCGTGACCATAGGTCAACGACATCACTTCCAATGCATATGAATGATGCAATGCACAGGGCATGCTGCAATACTCCAAATTAACCATCCATGATATATTCCAATAACTTCCTCCAAGAATGTGAATTAACCACATACACGTGCTAAAATAATAGCAACAACATAAATAGACATAGAGCAAGATTTGACAACCACAATTAAATAAATTCCACAATGATCAGATTAGCACTTAAGTTGCTATGGTTCTGAATTGTATAATGTAGGTGATGAAAATAGCAAGACAAAACGGTAGCACACCACGGCTACATTTACTTGCCTCCGACGATGTCAACCGACAAGCTTCAAGTGTGATTTGAAGGAGCACCACCTATCCACATTCACATCTCAGTATGAACTCAAATCAAAGCATAGCTACTGAATTTAAAACGTCCTACGTCGGAAACCCGCCCACAACCAAAGAACCGCATAGAAACAATCATTCAACAAAACGGTACAGCTTCTCTTTTTAATATCTTTTTTTTTTAGAATAAATCACATAGCAAATAAATACATATTTGTACCTAGAGAACGAGAGCTACAACATTTGTATTCATCACAGAATTAAATTTTGACGTTTACTAACTTAATCGAGCTCACATAGTGACCGACATACTCTGTCGACCGCTGTCAGGCTGACGACTTTGAAAAAACAAATCTCCCAACCACTGATCCAAACTAGAAGATTTAATACTCTATAGAAAGAGCATACAAAGCACTACAAAAACTCAGTTCAAGGTCTAGAGAAAATCGGCCTCTAAGGCCACCAGAAACGGCAACCAAAACTGCAAGTCGTCACTGATAGTACAGATTTTTCAGACATGACAGTAAAAATTCAGAAGCCTATAACTCCGGCTATACTCAACGAAAAACTTCGAATAAATACTCTATGGAAAGGTCTTGAGACGCTCTACAACCTTATTATAACGAGATCTTCAAAATCAGACGTTACAATCCCCGAAACTGGATCGAACAGCTGGTCGACAGTAAGTCTGACGGAACTCGACATTCGACTTCAGATACTCATAAGTCCTACAATACTCAACGAAAAAACACGCATAAATATGCGTTGGAAAGATAAAGAGAAGATCTACAACTTCTATAATCACCAGATTTCAAAATACAGAACTTAGCATACCCAAAAACTGGATCGATCTAACTGCCTACCCTGACGATACAACAGCAACAGCAGACTGAAACGCAACCACATTCAGCAGCCATCCGGCAAGATTTCTATCGGCAACTGAGGTCGCCCTCACAGGAAGGAAAAAGATTGATTTGGTCCAAACTTACAGCAGGTCACGTTCTTGCCCTCTCCTATGCGCTTGGCTCAAGCCCTTCCCTCTCTAATGCTGCAGCAAGGAAGGAAAAGGAACAGAGGTGATGAGCAACAATGGGGAACTCGTCTTTCCCAAAGGCAAGGAGGATCGATCAGCTAGCAAGGCCCTCCATGGACGCTGACCTGCAGAGGCGAGGGGGAACCAGGAGCCACGCCGCCTTCTGCCTTCGCACGATCGATTCCAACAAGGAGAGGATAAGTGTTTAGGGTTGGTTGGGTTTCTTCTCTCCACTAGTTGGGCTGGAATTGGGCTCTAACTTTGCACCAAAAACCCAAAAGGCCAGCTCACTTTTCCTTTGTTTTTTTTTTTTGGGCGTTATATTCTACCCCCCTTAAAAGAATTCGTCCTCGAATTCGGCTGCTTCTAGGATTGAAACCAACGGAAAGGTAAAACAAAGAAACACACATAAAACTCACCGGTCTCGAAAAGATCAGGATACTTCTTGCGCATCTGCTCCTCAAGCTCCCAAGTAGCTTCACGCTCGGACTGGTTAGTCCAAAGAACTCTCACATACTTGATAGTCCTCCTCCTCAAACACGGTCTGATGATTCTAGGATACGTACGGGACGACACTCAACCGTCAAGTCCTGCTCCACATGGATCGGCTCCAAGTCAATCTGTGCTCTGAGTCCCGTAGATACTTCCTCAACATAGATACATGGAAGACATTATGTACTCCTCTCATAGACTCTGGCAACTGCAGACGATAAGCCAAACTGCCAACCCGAGCAATGATATCGAAAGGTCAATATACCTCGGACTGAGCTTCCCAGTAGTACCAAACCGCACAATACCTTTAATAGGCGATACTCTGAGAAGGACCTGATCACCCACTGAAAACTCGAGGTCTCGCCTCCTCACATCTGCATAGCTCTTCTGGCGACTTTGAGCAGCCAACATATTCTGGCGAATCTCCTGTACCTTCTCAGATGTTTGTCGAATCCAATCCGGACCAACCAAAGACCTCTCTCCCAAAGTCTCCCAACATATCGGAGAAACGCATCTTCTACCATACAAAGCCTCAAATGGCGCCATCTTGATACTAGCCTGATAGCTGTTGTTATAAGCAAACTCAGCCAAAGCTAGATGATCTTCCCAGCTGCCCTTCCAAGAAAGGACACAAGCTCGAAGCATATCTTCCAGAGTCTGAATAGTACGCTCTGACTGACCATCGGTCTGGGGTGAAAAGCAACACTAGAAGAAAGCGTTGTGCCCAAAGCACTATGCAAACTCTGCCAAAACTTAGACACAAACTTGGTGTCTCGATCTGAAACAATAGACTTTGGCACACCATGAAGCCTTACAACTTCCTTCAAATACAAAGGAACTAGCTCATCGGCTGAATTAGTTCTTCATTGGAACGAAGTGCGCCGACTTAGTGAGTCGATCAACGATAACCCATATAGCATCTTTACCTCGAGGAGAGCGAGGTAAACCAACCACAAAGTCCATGGTGATATGCTCCCACTTCCATTCTGGAATTTCCAACGGCTTCAACAAACCTGCAGGCCTCTTATGCTCAGCTTTCACTGCTGGCATACACCACAAGCTGCCACATACTTGGCAATATCAACCTTCATTCGCTTCCACCAGAAGCTCTGCTTCAAATCTCTATACATCTTGGTCTCACCAGGATGTACGGTATATGGAGTACGATGAGCCTCTCTCAAGATATCCATCTTCACATCTGATTTCTGTGGCACACAAAGCCGTCCTCTGAAACGGACGACATCATTCACATCAATGCTGAACTCCCGAGGTCTGCCATCTGCAATCCTCTTACGAACCTCTTGGATCAAGCGATCTTGCTGTTGTGCCGCACGCACCCGCTCAAGTAGGGGTGACTGAATAATCATCTGAGTCTCCTCTCTAGCTGTGCCAGCATAGCAAAAAGAGACACCCATACGCTCCAAATCAACAATCAAAGGCATTGCCACCTTAGGAACACCGGTCCTACTAAGAGCATCTGCAACCACATTTGCCTTCCCAGGATGATATTGGATTGTAAGATCATAATCCTTTATCAACTCAAGCCATCTGCGCTGCCTCAAATTCAGCTCCTTCTGAGTGAAAATATATTTGAGACTCTTGTGATCAGTATAGATATCACAAGACTCACCATACAGATAATGCCTCCATGACTTCAGAGCAAACACCACTGCAGCTAACTCAAGATCATGGGTAGGATAGTTCCTCTCATGCTTCTTCAACTGCCTAGAGCCATAGGCAATCACCTTACCATCCTGCATCAGCACGCAACCCAAACCAATGCGAGAAGCATCTGTATATACTGTGAAGCGCTTACCACTCTCGGGCAAAGCCAGAATAGGAGCATTCACCAACTTGTTCTTCAGAGTCTGGAAACTGATCTCACAGTCATTAGTCCACACAAAAGGAACAACCTTCTCAGTAAGTCTGGTCATCGGCTTTGCAATGCTTGAGAAATCCTGCACAAAGCGCCGATAATAGCCAGCAAGACCCAAGAAACTGCGAATCTCTGTAACACTAGTAGGTCTCTCCCACTCAACCACAGAAGCAACATTCTTTGGATCCACTGAAATGCCATATTGATTAATCACATGACCAAGGAAAGCCACTTCAGAAAGCCAAAAAGCACACTTCTTCAATGCCATAAAACTGATTCTTCCGAAGAGCATCCAGAACAAGACTAAGATGTCGCTCATGCTCTTCCTCGGTCTTGGAGTAGATCAAGATGTCATCAATAAAAACAACAACAAAGTCGTTCCAAGTATTCATGCAACATCCTGTTCATTGCTGCCATAAATGCAGCAGGAGCATTTGTTAGTCCAAAAGACATAACGACATACTCATAATGCCCATACCTGGTGCTAAAAGCCGTCTTCTCAATATCCTCCTCTCGTATCCTCAACTGATGATAACCAGAATTTAAATCAATCTTGGAGAATACCTTAGCACCTCTCAATTGATCAAAGAGAATGTCAATGCGAGGCAAAGGATATTTATTCTTGATGGTCACTTGATTAAGGGCACGATAGTCCACACATAACGCTTAGTACCATCCTTCTTCTCCACAAATAACACAGGAAAAGCCCAAGGTGACTTGCTAGGTCTAATGAAGCCCTTAGCAAGAAGATCATCCAACTGCCTCTTTAGCTCAACTTGTTCCTTTGCAGCCATCCGATACGGAGTCCTATAAATAGGTTCTGTACCAGGAATCAATTTGATCTCAAAAACCGCATCACGCTCAGGAGGTATACCGGAAGCTCAGCAGGGAACACATCAGGATAGCGACAAACCACTGGAATGTCATCCACTCGCAAGACAACCTCACCACCTTCACCATAGCCAAGAGAATCCCGGACTTCCTCGTCCATCGATCTGGAAACAATTGACACAACAAGGAGAGAGAGTACTTCATAGCACTCCCAATAAAGATCACCTCTCTACCTGAAGGTGCCTGCAACGAAACAGTCTTCCAGAAACAAGATATAACGGCTCGATACTGAGAAAGCCAATCCATGCCAAGGATAACATCAAAAGACTCCAAAGGAATCACCACCAGATTAGCAACAAAGGCCTCATCAGCAAGAAACAATAGAGCAACCCGGACAAACCGAAGAGCTAGAAATAAGACCTTAGCAGAACTAACAATGATAGACTGACTAATCTTCTGAAAAGAAAGCCTAGCACGAACCACAAAACCCTCCGAGACAAACGAGAAGCTAGCGCCAGAGTCAAAAGAGCATGTGCATCAAATGAATCAACAGAGATAATACCTGTCACCACGTCTCCACGGCCTCTGGCGTCAGTAGATGGCATAGCATACGCCGTAGGGACAACAGCAGAAGAAGACACCCGAAGGAAGCAAAGGCGCCGAAGGAGTAGCAGCATGGGGCAGCTGAAGAGCCCCAGACTGAGTCGTCGAAGGAGAGGTCGATGTGGATAAAGGTGCCATCAGATACTGAGGTAGAACGGTGCAGGTAGATACTGCTGAGTAGGTGGCGCTGGCAAAAATTGCTGAGTAGGTGGTGGAGGCAAATGCTGCTGTGTAGACGCCATCATGTGAATTAAGCCACTCGAACCAGAAGAAGAAGACACTTGCTCCCAACGCAACTTAGCATTAGGATTCCTTTGCATACCACATCCTTATGATCCTGGCTGCAAATAGAACACCTCCCTGTCCACTGGCACTCAGCACGTCGATGCGCATCACCAAAACGGAAGCACACCATCCCCATACCAGGCTGGGGAAAAGCCCGATACTGTGGTGCACTCCCTCCTGAAGCACTAGACTGAGATGTCTTACCGCGGTACGGCTGGTGACGCTGAGACTTCCCCTTCTTATGAATAGGACCACCAGAATGATCCTTCTTCTCACCTTGACTGCGAGACTGCTCATTGCCTGAAGACTTCTGCAACTCAATTGTGTACTGCTGCTGCATCTCCATACCTAAAGCCTGCTCCACTGTAGTACGAAAATCAACCAGAAGAAAAGCTCCCAAAGGGTGCCTGATCGAAGGCTTGAGGCCCTGACGAAACTGCCTCGCCTTCTCTAACTCATCCTGAGCCACCTGTGGAACAAAACGAACAATCTTGTTGAAGCCCACCTCATACTCTGCCACTGTCATCTTATCCTGCTTATAATTATGCAGGTCTATCTTCATCCTCTCAAGGAAAGTAGCAGGGTAATACTTCCTCTCAAACTCCCTGATAAAGACATGCCAGGTCAAAGTACCAGGTGCAGATGAATAAGACGCCAGCACACCACTCCACCATATCTGAGCCTCTCCCTTTAGTAATTGTGTCGCATAACGGACACGATCAGTGTAAACCACATCAAAAACAGCCATCTTCCCATCCACATAAGTGAGCCAATCAGCTGCATCAACTGGAGAGCCATTGCCATCAAAATGATCGAGCTTCATACGCATCCACTGCATCAAAGTAACTCCACTGGCAGGAAGAGCGCCAACAGTAGTAGTAGCGGGGGGCAGCACTAGTAGTTGCAGGGATGGTGCCAGAAGTATTAGCGGGAGCACTAGCAGTAGCATTGCCCTGCCTCAAGTTCGCTACCTCTGCCTGCAAGGCCTGTATCGCAGCTAACATCGCCGCAGGGCTGCTATCAGCCGTAACATTATTGCCAGTTGACGGCCACGTCTCTTAGGCGGCATAACTGCAGCCACCACAATAGACAAAATAGCAACCATGTTAACTTCAAGGGAAAAACATTCAAAGCAAAACAATTCATAACCAAAACAATAAGGAAACAAATAAATGCATCCTTAACCCTTCTATATGTGCAAGTGTGTCAATTTAAACCTTACTTTTCATTAAATCTAAAACCTAAGCTCTGATACCAACTGTAACACCCCGGAAACCACAAACACTCTGGGATGCTACTAAAAACCACCACAAACCAGCTTACTAGCAAAATAAAGAAATTTCGCAGCATCTCCTTTGTAAATAAAAGCATCGCGGAAGCATAAACATGTATAAGTAGATAGATCAATAAAGCATCACACTAGCAGTCAAAAAAACCTTAGCAAGAATAAAGGAGTAAAGACTTTAAGTTAACCACCACTTCTCAGCAAAAGAATAGACATCCGATACTTAAGAACCAAACAAACTTTACTACTAAGCAAAGTACAAGACTCTAATTTAAGGTGACGTGAATGACGTGCAGCTACTTCCCTCCCCGCCATGCACTCATCAAGTACCTAGAAAAAAAAATTATGCAAGGGTGAGATGAAACATCTCAGCAAGCAAATTGTTTTGACAAGCTATTTAAACCACAAGTTGAATTAAACCACGATTTAAGAGAAACAACCTATAACAAGACCTCAATATAAAGGAAAAAAAGACCTTCATGGAACCACAAATAACTTCTTCACAATTAACAAATAAACAACTCAAGAGAGTGTAAAGACCAACTTCTCTTCCATAATAACATGTATATTTATTAGGTGCAATGGATGCATAAGAATGCAATGCAAATGTCTCCTGCCTGCATACCCAACAAGGTATGGAGCTGCATCCCACAATGTTGTACCGGTACGGTCGTGACCATAGGTCAACGACATCACTTCCAATGCATATGAATGATGCAATGCACAGGCATGCTGCAATACTCCAAATTAACCATCCATGATATATTCCAATAACTTCCTCCAAGAATGTGAAATAACCACATACACGTGCTAAAATAATAGCAACAACATAAATAGACATAGAGCAAGATTTGACAACCACAATTAAATAAATTCCACAATGATCAGATTAGCACTTAAGTTGCTATGGTTCTGAATTGTATAATGTAGGTGATGAAAATAGCAAGACAAAACGGTAGCACAACCACGGCTACATTTACTTGCCTCCGACGATGTCAACCGACAAGCTTCAAGTGTGATTTGAAGGAGCACCACCTATCCACATTCACATCTCAGTATGAACTCAATCAAAGCATAGCTACTGAATTTAAAAACGTCCTACGTCGGAAACCGCCCACACCAAAGAACCGCATAGAAACAATCATTCAACAAAACGGTACAGCTTTCTTTTTAATATCTTTTTTTTCTACAATAAATCACATAGCAAATAAATAATATTTGTAATCTAGAGAACGAGAGCTACAACATTTGTATTCATCAACAGAATAAATTTTGACGTTTACTAAACTTAATCGAGCTCACATAGTGACCGACATACTCTGTCGACCGCTGTCAGGCTGACGACTTTGAAAAACCAAATCTCCCAAACCACTGATCCAAACTAGAAGATTTAGATTTATACTCTATAGAAAGAGCATACAAAGCACTACAAAAACTCATTTCAAGGTCTAGAGAAAATCGGCCTCTAAGGCCACCAGAAACGGCAACCAAAACTGCAAGTCGTCACTGATAGTACAGATTTTTCAGACATGACAGTAAAAATTCAGAAGCCTATAACTCCGGCTATACTCAACGAAAAACTTCGAATAAATACTCTATGGAAAGGTCTTGAGACGCTCTACAACCTTATTATAACGAGATCTTCAAAATCAGACGTTACAATCCCCAAAAACTGGATCGAACAGCTGGTCGACAGTAAGTCTGACGGAACTCGACATTCAACTTCAGATACTCATAAGTCCTACAATACTCAACGAAAAAAACACGCATAAATATGCGTGGAAAGATAAAGAGAAGATCTACAACTTCTATAATCACCAGATTTCAAAATACAGAACTTAAGATACCCAAAAACTGGATCGATCTAATGCCTACCCTGACGACAACAGAAAACAGCAGACTGAAACGCAACCACATTCAGCAGCCATCCGGCAAGATTTCTATCGGCAACTGAGGTCGCCCTCACAGGAAGGAAAAAGATTGATTTGGTCCAAACTTACAGCAGGTCACGTTCTTGCCCTCTCCTATGCGCTTGGCTCAAGCCCTTCCCTCTCTATGCTGCAGCAAGGAAGGAAAAGGAACAGAGGTGATGAGCAACAATGGGGAACTCGTCTTTCCCAAAGGCAAGGAGGATCGATCAGCTAGCAAGGCCCTCCATGGACGCTGACCTGCAGAGGCGAGGGGGAACCAGGAGCCACGCCGCCTTCTGCCTTCGCACGATCGATTCCAACAAAGGAGAGGATAAGGGTTTAGGGTGGTTGGGTTTCTTCTCTCCACTAGTGGGCTGGAATTGGGCTCTAACTTTGCACCAAAACCCAAAA
>JAAXCT010003829.1:0-23677 GCA_012490785.1 Eragrostis nindensis
TCTACTATTTTATTGGGACCTTTCAGCTTGTTGGGAAGAAGATCTTCATGTTGTTAGAGTAAACAAAGAGATTCTCACCATGATTTCTTCCTGTAATCTTCGCCGCGGCTAGTGCATAGTAAAACCACATTTCCAGATGCGTGTACACACAAGATTGTTACGAAGAAATGCCCATACGTACATACAAGAAGCAAAACAACAATGCAGTACCTGGAGGCAAAAAAACTCTATGATATGGTTCAATTCATTACAAGGTGCTATTTTAAAAAAAAACTAGCAAGGTGGCCCGCGCGGATCGCGCGGCTAGCTAGAACTAATATTTTGTTCACTGAATAATCTTGAGGTTCATGTTTGTAAATTTTATTTTTTTTACATACGTTTTCTTAATATTTTGGGTCGGTGTAATCCCTTTGTCCTTATTGGTTCAGCCCACCTGGTTGTTCTCCAGTAGCAGCCCATCATTAATCAGTCCAGCCCAACTGCACATCGAAACCAAAGGGTTATTTTCTTCTCTATAGAAAATAGGGTATACTGCACGAAAGCTTCTATTTATGACCATTTACTCATGTAAAATGCTTATTTGTCATTTTCTAGCGTAATTTTTCTGGGCTATACCTGAACTTTGATTGCACCAACGGCATTCGTTTACCATTTGAATTGTTTAAGTTTGCATCATTTTTAGGGAATTTATGACAGCAAACTTTGGTTGGGCCGCCATTAGTTTCCATTCCAGTACTCCTCCGCCCATTAACTTCAGCCCAGCCCATAAACACAATCGCCGTCCACCAAAACACATTTCCCCTCACGCAGTCCGCACGAGCTCCGCCGCATTTCCGCCGCCCGAGATGCGCACCTCGTCGTCCTGCTGCCCGGCACTCCCGGATGACGTCGTCGTCGAGATCCTCGCGCGGGTATCGGATGTGGTGTCCCTCTTTTTCTGCGCATTCGCGTGCAAGCAATGGCACCGCCTCGTGGCCGACCCGGCCTTCCTCCGCCGCGCAAGGTCGATCGCCGTCGTTTTCCTGCGGCGCGCACGCCGGCCCTCGCCGCGTGCAGATTCTCCGCCGTCGCTGGGCCAGGTCCTCGCCGTTCGTCGCGATCGGACTCCTTTAACGCGCATCTCTGCTTTTCTCTTCTCTTGCCGCGGCTCGTCGCCTCCATCAGCTTCGAGGCGAAAGGGTACGGTTGTTTGTTTATTTCGACGGTGATGTCCTTCCTGGTGCCGGCTTCCACGTCCACGGCGATGCACAACGACGTCCACCACGCACGGTTTTGCTGGAGCAGAGCGGGATCGAGCTCCATCAGTTCTCGATCGAAGTACTGAAGGTACGAAGAAAACACATGTGCTTCGTGTGTTGCTAGTGTTAGACGGAATGCCTGCGTAGCCAAGGCGTTTTTTTTTTTCTTTTTTTTTGATTTGTGATTTTTTTCCGCTGTATTGTGATCCGTATTGTATTCATCGTGTAGGACGAAGCCTTTTCAGTTTTTGCTTTTTGAGAAAAATCAGGAAGAGGATTAACATACATGTTAGTTTCTTTGTACTGTTACCCTTCTGAGTCGATCTCCAAGAGGGATGTTTGTAAGATTTAAACTTTATTTATGTATATATATAATCCTTAATATCCAGGCACTTTTACACATGATACGAATTTCAGATAAATTACAAATTTTCTCTGTAGACTATATTTTTCGCCATAATCTTCGCCTGGACTATTATGTCGTCGATCACCACCTTCAGTCCATTCCTATGTGACCCGAGAGATAGCAGTGTAGAGCGTCCGTGGCTGGTCACCTGTTTTGTTAAATACAGTCCGACAGTGTTAAGAGATTGACCCTGGGCTCTGTTGATTTTAGTTGCGAAGCACGCCGAAAGCGGATATTGCTTTCTCTTCAGGACGAACGGCCACCTACAATCGATCGCTTTCATTACCGTCCTTGGTATGTATGCCTTTTTACCCACATGAGTTCCTGTCATTATTTCAGCCTCTATGCATTTCCTTCCGAGTTTAATTACTCTCATTCGTGTTCCGTTGCAGAGACCTGCCAGCTTGATTGATTGTCTGTAGTAGATCATCACGGGAGTCCTTCTTTTAGACTTATCTCGTGGTCTGCGATTCCTGGATGTTTCATTCCGTTGAGGTATCCATAGGATACATGGCTCCAGCGACGTCTGTCGTTGCTCTGTACGTGTGTCACAGCTAAGGTATGTCTTAGTATCTCCTGGTATTTTCTTTGATATGTAATCGTTTAGCTCCTTTGCTGTTTTGTACGCTGGGGTCAGTATCATTCTTTCTTCCAGGTATTCTCTGTTTCTGTAGCTGTTGAGCAATTCTGGATATGTGCTTTGAGTGATGGCTTCTCTGGGGTCATTTCCTTTCTGTATGATTAGGTCGCCAGGGATTGTAATCCACTCTTCTCCTTCGTCTGATTCTTTGTTTCCTTCGCGCCGACGGAGAGTATCCATTCAGCAAATGATTTGTTCTGCTGGTCCTGTTTTGCTTTCCGTATTGTATTCTAGGCGCATGTTTTGTTAGCTTGCAGACTTGAAAGTGCTTCCACAGGTAGGATTTTTTTTATCGAAGCATTGACTATTTGATCTCTGGTTCCTTTGTGCACCATTGGAATAGCTGTCTGAAATCTCCTCCCAGGGCAATGGTGATTCCCCCAAACGGCTTGTTTTGGCTCTGCTCTATTTCCCATGGTTAAATCTCTTAGCGCTTCTGTCCAGTGCCTCGAAGCACTTTTTATCCGCCATTTGCGCTTCGTCCCAGATTATCAGCGATGCCTTTTTCAGCATCATTTCGAGATTGGACCCCTCTTTTATATCACATTTGGATTCATCCGTGATATGTAGTGGTATGCGGAATGTTGAGTGCGCTGTCCTTCCTTCGGGAGCAGAAGGAATGGAAGCTACTCCGGTAGATGCCACCGACACAACTACCGGTTTCCTTCGGAGCGTAACTTCTCTGTGATTGCTTTCCATAGGTAAGTCTTTCCCGTTCCGCTGTAGCCGTCAACAAATAATAGTTTTCCCTGTCCTTTATTTACCGACTGCATAATTGAGTTGAAAACATGTAGCTGGTCTCTGTTCAGTTTTTTCATTACATCGACAGTGTCTTCTTTCTGATTGCACGTGTTGTAGGAGTGTCTTCCTTGTACTCTTTCTTTTCCAAGATTTATCTGCTGCTCTCTATCTGCAGATAGTCCCCAAGAGACATACCTTTATCTTGCATTATTTTCTCTATTTCGATTAGGGTTAATTCTTTTTTCTGATCTGCAGTAAGGTGCAGTGTTGGATCTTTCTGGATAATTCTTTGTTGGTCCTCCATGTCTTTGGATAGCGACTCCCATGTTGATTCCCACATCATCTGTGGATCTTGTACTTCACAGTTTGACAATATTGTGGTGAATAGGTGGCGTAGCTCTTTTCCATTTGCACGTGCTTCAGCTTCGTTTATGCATTCGATGTATTCCACCGTAGTCATCAGTAATACCTATTGCTTTGCACGCTGATCTGTATGTTTGGTGGTGACTCCATCCAATGTTTTTATGTCTTCAAAAGGCGTCTGCTCTTTAATTGTGTTGCGGAGTATCCTCTGATAGTATCGCTCTCCTTTTGCTTCATGCGCGTGTAGACTGCACTGTTGATATCTTTTGCTCCTTCTGAGTTCAATCTTCTCCCTCCTCCTCCTTTTCCTGTTTATTGCCGCTTGCTTTTTTTCCTTGTCTGTCATTGCTTCCCCTGTTAATACATGGGATAAAGTTTGTCATTTGGGTAAAATATCAACGATATTTGAAAATTGTAATTTCTACCTGCAGGTTATCCCTCGTTTTAAGTTTTATATTTTTATGGTATTATTGCTTTTTTGGGGTTGTGTCAGGTTTTTATAATTTCAATTTTTGCAAGCAAGTTTTTTCTAATTTTTTTATGTAATATAGCTGTATTTTTTTGTCTTTTTTTTTTATCCAGGAAACATGTATGAAGAATAGGAGGGCATGAACCATACCTGTAGATGTTGTCGGCGAGAAAGCAGTAGCGAGGCTTGTCTCGATTTCAGCCAGACGAATACTGGATTTTCAATCTGTAGAGGTAGTCACGTGTAGACGAATGGATGGTCTATTCGTGGAAGTTGATTCTTGATTTTGAATTTTTCCAGAACTCAATCTGTAGAGTTTATCACGTGTAGAAGTTCAGTTAGCCTGGAATATTGTAGAAAATACATAAGCTTCTATTGAATATTTCTTATGGTACCTGTAATTTCCGCCTATCTTTGTGTTGCCGATGATGTCGTCTAGTACGGAGACCTTTTTTATGTGCTAGAGCTTGACGCTTCGTGTTGCAGATGTGTGTCGTCGAGTTCCGAGCCTTTTCTTGTTTCAGGTTTGTTTTGTTTTCGTGTTTTCGTACGTGCGTACCAAGCTGTATAATAGAGAGCTCCAAGCAATACGATTCGTGTTCTGTGTGTCAATGTATCCGATACATGTTCCATCGTTGTTACCAAAATCTGTTTGGAAATCCAAAGGAAGAGATACAATATGTTTCCGATTCCTATTACTATTTTCCCCTTTTTTCGGCAGTTTAAAGTTTATCCAGAAATCAAGTAATATAATTAACAGGGCCGTCATATATTTTCTTAGGCCCAACCCACTTTACTTAACTGGCCCATTTTGAACCCCTCTGCCAGACCAAGAGAGAACGGAGCAATGTAGCAAGCAGCGCCTCCAATCCTTTTCTCTTCTCTCACCCTCTCTCCATCTGTTCATTTTCTTCAACACAGCTTGTCTCTCGTATCTGAAATAAAAGGTTATCCCCCCATCGAGCAAGCAAAGCTTTGGCTCATCCCCTCTGTCTCCTCCAAAGTTTCTGCCCCGCCCCTCTCCTCTTCCCCTCCTTGCTGATGGCTCGTTTTTCCCTTTGGCTGCAGGTTTTGTGCATTATTTAGGTCTGGTCGTCTCCAGTTCCTTTTTTTTTTTGGTGAACTGTTCCTGGTGGCCGAAGAAGGCTTAAATTTGGAGCGATTGAGGTATTTTGGATGGTAAATTTCTTGTTTGTCTGGTTGACAAAAGTTTTTTTTTCAACTGATCAATTTCGCATCTAGACATTTCATATTGCTCAACGTTCTTTTATAAATGCCTAGCGTCCGAACCGTGTCTGACGAAATGTCCCCATAGTTTATTTTGTTCATTTTGCATCTATGCATACTGTTCACCGTTCGTTTAGTCTTGCCGAGCGTCTGAACCATGTCTTAAAAAAATGTCGTTATAGTTTGAAATTAGATCATGTGTTTTGTTTGTCTGTATTTCGATGTGAAAAATTACAGTTGAATTTAACTTTCCCATATTATTTCATCTGTGTGAAGCAAACAGCATGTGCACACTATGAATACCTCTAATTCAACATTTATATCTTTACTAAATGCTTATTTGGGAACTAATCAGAAGATCTCTTTGTACACAATGTTTTTGACCACATCTTCTCTGGGACACTCTTTGTCGTCGATTAGCACCTTCAGGCCTCTCCTGCTTGTTACTCTTGAGAACGCCACATACAGTTGTCCGTGGCAGAAAACTTGTTTAGGCAGATACAATCCGACATTGTTAAGCGACTGACCTTGGCTCTTATTTATGGTCATTGCGAAGCAGACAGACAGAGGATACTGCCTTCTTTTAAGCACGAATGGCCACTTTGTATCGCTCGGCGACATGATGATTCGAGGTATGTACACTATGTTCCCCACATGTGTTCCTGTAATTATTTTAGCCTCGATGTATTTCTTGCCAAGCTGGGTTATTGTCATTCTCGTTCCATTGCATAGGCCTTCTGCTTGGTTTAAGTTTCGAAGGAGCATTACCGGCAAACCAACCTTTAGCTTCAGCTCGTGGTTTGGGATCCCAGGGGGTACATGTCCTCCATGCTGCTGCTGCCGTTTGTTGTTGCTTTGCACACGGTGTCCGAGCTATAGTATGTTACTTCTTCCCCTTCTATCTGACTAATTATGTATTCGTTTATTTCCTCCACGGTTTCGTTTCTTGGGCACAGTATCGCTCTTTCTTCTAGGAACTTTGGTTCTCTGTAGTTGGATAGCAAGTCTGGGTATGTGCTTTTGACTATGGATTCTTTGGGGTTATCTCCTTTTCTTATTATTATGTCGCTTGGGATTTGGATCCACTCTTCTCCTTCTTCTGATGCTGTTTTTCCATCACCGATGCTCAGTATCCACTCCGCAAATTCCTCGACTTCCTGCTGTTCTGCTCTGTTGTGAGCCATGCAGCTGAGCCTCATGTTTTTTTAAGTTTGTATATTTCAAAGTGCTGCCACAGATGTGAACGTTTGATCGACGCGTTCACTATGTGTTCTCTCCTTCCCTGTTCACCACTGGAAGTATCTGTCTGAAGTCTCCACCTAGCACGACCGTCATGCCACCGAAAGGTCTATTTTCGCTGTCCTCGTTGGTGTACCGAGAATATCCCTTAGGCTTTTGTCCAGCGCCTCGAAGCAGTTTCTGTTTGCCATTGGAGCTTCGTCCCATAATATTAGTGATGTCTTCTTCAGCAGTTCCGCGAGATGAGATCCCTGTTTGATGTCACACGTGGACTCATCTGTTATGTTTATTGGAATTCGGAATCTGGAGTGCGCTGTTCTCCCTCCCTGCAGTAGGAGTGCCGCTATTCCGCATGATGCCACCGCAAGAACTATTTTCCCTTCAGATCGTAGCTTTGTTGTGATTGCTTTCCACAGGTATGTCTTCCCCGATCCACCGTATCCTTCAACAAATATTTGCTTACCTTGTCCCTTTTCGATCGATTCCAATATTGCGTCGTACGCCCTTTTCTGCTCCGGATTTAGATTTCCCAGAACTGTTTCATGCTCTTCCCTCAAGCTTTCCCTGTCGTAGTTTAGCTCTTCATTTATCATTCTGTTACCAAGTTCTTCAAGCTCGTCCCCATTTGGCAACTCTATCTCTGGATAATCTTTTAATGACCTTCCTGCTTTTCGCATTATTTTCTCTATTTCGATAAGAGTATACGCTTTCTTCTGTGATTCTGTTAGCTGCAGTGTTGGGAAGTTCAGGATTTTTCTTCTCGTGTGTTGGATGTCTTCAGATAGCGCTTCCCAGGTTGATTCCCAAAACCTCTTTGGCTCTGTTACTTCACAATGTGATAGTATTATGGCGAATAGCTGACGTAACTGTGTTCCCGTTGCCCAGATAGCTGCTTCGTTTATGCTCTCGATCCACTCATTGTCGTCATCTAGGAATCCCAGCGCCTGGCATGCGGATTTAAATGTTGGGTGGACAACTCCATCCACCGTCCTTATTTCCTCATAGGACTTGCAACCTTTTACAGTGTTCAAGAGCATCCTAAGATAGTACCTTTCTCCGCTTGCGGGGTGTGCGTAGTAGATCCTTCCGATTGCATATCCCCGTTTCCTCTTTTCCCATTTCTTATCTTTGGCGATCCATACCCATTTAGTAGGGAAATCTGCGTATGTCAGCTCTCTTGCTTCTTCATGCTCCTTATTTGCCTCCATCCATGCGGTAAACTTGGTGTCTTTCACTCCTTCCTTTGTGACTATTTTATTTATATCCGTTGAGTCGGGAAAAACGACGCTCTGCTCATTCTCTAGATGGAAATTTAGTCTCTCAACCGGTGGATCTCGATAATGCAGCTCAAAATTGAATAAGCGCCAGCATGCTTCGGTTGTCGATATGTACCGCATCTCAAGGTATTTCTTGATCTCGTCAATATCACTGTCTGATTTGTCCTTCTGTTTGATTAATCCCACCACGTAATCAACTCCTTTGTGAATGTATTTGAACAAATACTTTATTGACCTTGACCTGTTGCACCACTCCACGTTTATGTGAGCTTGGAATTTGACCAGCAGATCCCTGTTGTAAGGTACGACAAATCTGTTGTCCAGATTTGTCTTTCCCTTTTTAATTTTTCTCCCCGTTATCTCTTCTCCTGTACACTGGAAAACCGTCTTCGTCGATTGTTGTCTCGGAGTTGTAATCTTTTGGAAAGTGCTTGCTGCATCTGTTTTCCGTCATGCATGGAGAACTTGGGTTTGCCGCTCCGCATGGCCCGTGCATCATGAAATTCTCAACTGCTGCATATGCTTTTGGGTCTTCACTTTCATCTGGGATTTCGGCACATATTATTTCGTCTATGCGCGATGGATCGTGGCACTTATTTTTGTCCTTTAGGAATACCAATATGTGAGCATGCGGTAGCCCTCTTTTCTGGAACTCTATTGTGTGGAGGACTGCATATGATTTTAAAAAATGTTAGTTCAGCAACACTTATAATTTGAAAGAAGTAAAGAAGTTTTTTTGTATGTCTCAATGCACCAACCTGATTTTGTTTCTCCAAAGCGTTTTCCATCCACAATGTCTCGTAGCAGCTCTCCTTAGCTTTATCATGAAGACCCTGTCGACGATTTCTGGTCGGTCGGCTGGTTTTTGCTTGCTTCCTGTTTCATCTAGCATGTACTGGATTTCTGGCCATTTTGCATTGCATGTGAAGGTTATAAATAAATTTGGGTAGCCTGCCCAACGGCATATTGCCATAGCATCTTGGAAATTCTGGTGTTTGTTTCTTATACTTCCTGTGAAGCTCGAAGGAAGTAATATTCTCTTTCCTACCTGTTGTTCTGTATCTTGTATCTCCACGTTCAATAGCGTCCTGCAAGCCGCTGTAGAGTTCTGTTCTTAATTTTCCTTGATTATGCCTTATCCAGTTGAGCCTGTTCTGCTCTACGCATGCGAATACGTCGACCCAGAATTGTAGAGATAAGTGCCCAGACATTAGCAGTGCCATTGATTGTTGACGACGATGATGAAGGTGGTATGCGTAGTAGTCCTGCATAGAGACATTGTTCCTTTTATACTTTTTCCCGTCTTTTTCTTGGTACGGTATGTTGATGGTGTATCCATCTTCTCCATACGGAAACAGCAGAGGGTACTGCATCGACATGAGCTTTGGATGAGTTTCTGATATCCTTTGAGGCCCCATGTTTTTGAACTCTACAATAATGTCTCTTCCTTGGAATTCATCGGTTGGATCTTTAATGACCAGAGCTGCAACTTCAGATGCCGATGGCAAGCCGTGCGTGCCGCTTCTGTTTCGGTCTGCAATGAGCTTTAGAGTGTAATCGTGGTAGTCCAGATTTTTGAATCTGTCCCTAGCCATTCGAAATGATTGAGCCAGAACGTTGTTTTCATCTAGCATGTTTTGAAGTTCAGTGACGATGCTAGGATCCACCGGCGTTTTCCCCTCACTGCTTCTCGACGCACTTATTCTGTTCTCAACTTCATTATCTGTGTCGTAGATGTACAGCTGTGCCCAGCGTGGCTTTTCCCCTTCCTCAGGTAGAAGAGTTCCAATGTGGTGATAGTTTGACCGTGCATGCGGAAAACGTATGGCCCGTGCCCTTTGTTTACATTTCTGTCGACAACTCCTCCCGTGGATGTGAATGAGAACATTGAGTTGTAAGACCTGATGTTTTCTATGAAGTTCTTTGACTTTTTTCCGGTCACCTTTTAATAGGTTCTCTAGGTATGGTGGAGGCTTCTTGTGCGGAGGCAGTTTGACTTTCCCTTGCTTGCAGCACATCCCAAAAACTGGCTTCTTAGTTGCTTTTTTCGGCTGTAGTCTTTCCTCGTACCATAGAAGAGCATCACAGTGTTTGCATCTGTGTGTTGGCTTTCCAAAGTTCCATATCTCACTATCGACGTCTGATGACACAGTGCTACTGCTAGATTGTTGGCTGGGGCTCTCTTGATTAATCTGTACATTGTTTTTCCTTGCACGCTTTGCTACTTGCTTTTGCTGTAGTATTTCTTTTCTCTTTCTTCTTGCAACTCTTGCCTTTGTTTTGCTTGTCCCTCCGTATCGACGGCTCTTTTTTTGTTTCTTTTCAGCTCTATCTGTTCTTTCCTCCTCTTCCTGTTCTGCGTTGCTTGTTCCTTTTGCTGATTTTTCATTTTTTCCTTTCCTTGTTGACCTGTCTGAAGCAGAGATAAGAAGTTTAATTATATCAAAAAGGAAATTTATTATAAACTTTTTAATTGTAGGTGTGAAGATGATGAGTTGATAATCACACGGAGTATACCTGATTTTGTGCTCAGCTATTTTTACAACTGCCGTCGAGATATTTGGCTAAGAATTAATACTATTGTCAGAGATTCCTTCCTTTTGAATCGTACAGGCAAGATCTGCAATAATTCATTATGTTAGAAAGGCGAATGTAGATTTCTAGTGATTTGGTATAAATTTGTATGTGATTTGTATATGAAAGCATTGAACTCATTATCTTACGTCCGTTGACGAACAGATGATCAAGGAGTACTGGGCAGTATCCTGATGGAATTTTAGTTAACTGAATTGTTGTAAGATATCGATCTACAAAAAAAAAAAAAAAAATTGGCATTTATCTGTTTGGTGGATCTAATTATTTGAGCAGCATATAGGTATGAAGAAGAGTTGATGTTCACTTGGATCGTACCTGAAGTTGACTTTTTTAGCAAGATCTGCAATAATTCATTGTGTTAGATAAGTGACTATATATTACTTGTAATCTGGCATTATTTTGTATGAATTCTGAATATGAAAGTAGTGAACTCATTACCTTATGTAATATTATTTTTGTTAAGAACAGATGTTCAAGGCGAACTTGGCAGTATGTCGATGGATTTTTGATCCACTGATTTGTTGTAAGATATTGATCTACAAAAAAAAAAATTGAGTATTAGAAGTAATGTAGTGCTGATAGGGGGCAGGAAAGAGAAGGCTCATATACCTTCAAACGCTTTCCACGTATGCTAGTTTGTGGCTGGCATGTTTTTATTCAGAGGTGTTTGTGCGTCGTGACAATTTTATGATAAAACATGCAATAAGGGTGAGGTTATATAGAGTTCACGTGAGTAGTACTACTTGTGTCTCAGTCGTTGCGTTTTCTGGGTTTGATTCATATACGTCTCGTAAAACGTTTTCTGGTTTGATTCATATACGTCTCATAAATTTCCAAAATAGTGCTTTTGGAGTTTGCAGCCCAAACCAAATTTTGAGAGGCCTACTTCGAATTGTGAACTGTCTTGATCCAGCAGAGAATCCACGCAGCAAGTGTTGGAGCTGGCACGTGCCGCAAGTATTGAACACGTGGATATTTTGCCTTCACTCGAAATGATCGTCAGCCTGTTCACATCTGTAGCCCCCGAGTATTCTTATCCTCGTCTCGGTTCTCTCTCCAAGCGAGTGAGCCGAAGCCGTCTCTCTCCATTCCTCAGCTCACCGGGTCATCTCTCTCTCTCTCTCTAATCCTATCTTGGCCTGAGCAATCCTCTCGCTAATCTAAGCCCGAGCAATCCTAATCAGCAAACAATCCTCTCGCGTTCCCTCAGCGGTGCTCCGTCACCTCGTCGTCATCGTGGTGCTGCCGGGAGAGGAGCTCGTCGCGTCGCAGTCGCAGGCGAGGAGTCGGCGCTCGACGCTGCCGCGATGGGCGCGGTGGAGGCCACCCACAAGCAAAAGCAAGCAGCCAAGCACACCGTTTCGTTCACTCTCAAACTGCCAGCTGCTTTGCTGCTCGGCTCGCTGTGCTAGCCCACGCCCGCATGCTGTGCTGCTCTCGCTCGCTGGACCGCCTCTAGTGCATGCTAGTTCGCTCCGCCGCTCTCTTCTGGTCTGCTCTGCTGCCGCTGCCCTGCCCAGCCTCGCGGAGCCGCTGACGCCAGTGTTGCCGGGCTGGAGGGACTGCGTTTGGCATTTCATCTGGTGAAGCCACTCAAGAAGCCTTGCAAGAAGCCTAGTGTTGCTCAGCGTCACCAGCCTTGCCCATGGTCATCGCATCTGTCACCAATCTTTCTTGGTCGGCGGCCGCGACTGGAGGCGTTCGCGGAGCTGCCGAGGAATGGCGAAGAGGTTTGCCGGCGAGGACTATCAGCGCGGCTGTGTTGGATGGTTACCGCAACTGTGTCTGGGTTCGCGGCCGGGCAGGCGCGTTGCCGGTAATCAGAGATTGTTCAGATGGGGAAGCTGCTAAATTACCTGTTCT
The DNA here is from genome assembly GCA_012490785.1 of Eragrostis nindensis. Lineage (NCBI taxonomy): Eukaryota > Viridiplantae > Streptophyta > Magnoliopsida > Poales > Poaceae > Eragrostis > Eragrostis nindensis. Next base: position 12,059 of record JAAXCT010003829.1, read on the forward strand.
GTGTCTTTTTGATTTTGATAGATAACCTTTGAAACTTTTTGATGGTGGATGATTAGGCTCTTCTGTGTGCTTAATTGTAGGATTGGTTTGTTAAAAGAGAGATTTCTGCATGTGTGGAGTAGTGTTGCTCAGCGTCATCGGCCTTGCCCATGGTCATGGCATCTGGCACCAATCTCTCTTGGTCGGCGGCCGCGAAGGGAGGAGTTTGCGGAGCTGGCGAGGAACGGCAAAGAGGTTGCCGGCGGGTACTACCAGCTTGGTTTGTGTTGGATGCTGACCGCGACCGTGTCTGGTTCGTGGCCGGGCAGGCGGCGCTAGTGGCGCGCCATATAGTGGGCGGAACGTTTTTGCTTTCAATATAAAGCAGGGCCATGGGCCTTTAGTCTAAATAGAGTGGGCGGCGCGTTGCCGGCAATCAGAGATTGTTCAGGTGGGGAAGCTGCTAAATTACCTGTACAGTTTCTTTTTTATTTTGATAGATAAAGTTTGAAACTTTTTGACGGTGGATGATGAGGCTTTCCTGTGTGCTTAATTGTAGGACTGGTTCGTTAAAAGTGAGATTTCTGTTTTGCTAGTGAGAGGTTGCCTGTAGAGATTGTGACTTTGTCGGGAGGCGCTGGCAGATTCACGATTTGGAAAAAGGTAGCAACACTGCTCTAATTTAACAGTAGCTTAACAATTGTTATGTAGTTATTTTTGTTCTGCATTCCAAGAAGATTTATTTATGCAATTTGCGCCGAGGATTGAGTAAATTGATATCATAAATATCTTTCTAATACTAATTGTATTTATAGTAGGTACATATAATGTAAATGACTCCTACTGAATATATGGTAGGTTCACAAACTTATTCCTGACATCTTAAGTCATGTATCTTGCAGGTGTTCTCCTAGCTCTTGTTGACTTGCATCGAGCAGGATGGTCTTCTTTCTGTACTGGTACGCTGTCCTTCTCTTTGTGCTCGTCGTCAGAGACAGATTTGTTGATAATAGAATCTTCCTCCTCGCAATTACTCTGCACATTTTGTGAGTAACAATGATTGGAAATCAAATATTTAGTGATTTCAAGAATATAAGATAAATTACTTAACATAATGTTTATGGGAGTACCTTATTGGAATGCTGATGCTCCTCAAGTGCATCAATGCATTTTTCTATTTCTTTCTGATTGGCTTCGCTGTTCATCTTTATTCTCTTGGATTTTTGAGATTTTGGTTTCCTCTTTTTGTTATTGGATCTGATATTACTGCTACCTCCAGCGTCTAAAGGTTCTTCAGCCTTGCTTTGCAAATCCAGTATTGTGCTTTCTTCCTCCTCTTGAATTATGCTTTTTTGTACCTGGTAAAATAGACAACGTTTGAACATCTAAATTTTGTATGCAACTATTTGATCTTGTTTTTGGGATTACCTGATTGGAATGCTCATGCTGCTCTGGTGCGTCATCGATGCATTTTTCCTCGTCTTTCTGGTTTCCTTTGCTGGTCAACTTTCTCTTTTTGGTTTTTTGAGATTTTATTTTCTTTTTTCCTTCATTGGATCCATCAATGTTACTGTTGTTGCCACTTTCAGCATGTACAGATTCTTCAACTGTGCTTTGCACTTCCAGAGTTGTGTCCTGTTGTTGCTCCTGAACTCTGATTTGCTGTTCATGGTAAATTCGACAATGTTGGAACATGGAAATAGTAATTCAAAATCTGCATGAAATGAATTTTATTTGTGTACCTCATTGTTTGAAAAATCTGCTTCTCTCTGAAGGAGATCACCACCCTGGAATCAGAAGTGAGAAATCATTTATAATGATATATTTAATTTGTTCACACATAAATTATTATGAGAAATATTTTAATACCTGAGTAGTTGAAGGATCAGTTACCTCCTCTCTATTTTTCCTCTTGCTTTGAGAAATACTCTTTTTTGACTTATTGCTTCTATCCTTGACGTTACTGTTTTTGCCACTTTTAGCATGTACAGATTCTTCAACCGTGCTTTGCACTTCCAGAGTTGTGTCCTGTTGTTCCTCCTGAACTCTGCTTTGCTGTTCATAGTAAAGTCGAAAATGTTGGAACATGTAAATAGTAATTTAAAAACTGCATGAAATGAAGTTTATTTGTGTACCTCATTGTTTGAGAAATCTGCTTCTCTCTGAAGGAGATCACCACCCTGGAATCAGAAGTTAGAAATCATTGATACTGATATATTTGTTCACACATAAATTATTATGAGAAATATTTTAATACCTGAGTAGTTGAAGGATCAGTTTCCTCCTCTCTATTTTTCCTCTTTCTTTGATAAATACTTTTTTTCGACTTTTTGCTTCTATCCTTGACCATCTTAGGCTCTTGTTTTTTGTCCAATCTTGTATCTTCAATTTGGCATTCAGGAGAAGATTGCTTGTGCTTTGGCAACTTAGCTTCCTTTTCCTTTGAAACAGCACGTTGTTTCTTTCTCTTGCCAAACTTGTTGGTCTGTTTTGCATCATCATGGCCATTTAGAAATTTCTTCTCAAGTTCATCAAACTTTTTCTTTACTCTAGCCGCAGTCTTAAGGGTCTTTTCTAAAGCAACGACGTTTGGCTCTTTCTTTTGACGTTGCCGAGCAGCACCCTTTTGGTGTTTGTAATTACTTTTTCTTGGATCATCTATCTCGACACAATCTTTGTCAGAATCATCTTCAACTCTCTTTCGTTTCCTTTTTCTTTGTTTGGCAGCAATGCATTCGCTTGAAGTGTTGTTCTCTACATCGCCATCTTCCAATTGGCCTGTTGAATCATTTTTCATATGTTCCTGTGACATAAATCCAAAAGTTATTATTGCTAAAATAAAATTAGAGGAAAACAATATTTTGTTTCACAATCTAAAAACGAATTTACCTCCTCAGTTTGATCATTTGAATATTTCAGCTCAAGTGCATCATTGGGTATAAATGTCCTTTTAACCAAATAGTTAGGCTTCCCTTCAGTCAAGTTTTCATTGTTGAGCTTGAATCGAAAAATAAATGTTTTTCCATATAGCTGCTGTATTAGTTTTGGAACATCTTCAGATTTTCCATCCATTGAATCTAGCAAGGATGTGACATTGATTTTGAGCAACCGTTGTGCCTCATCATCAAATATGGTGCAGGTGGTAGCGGTTGTATGGTCACTTATTTGGAATCGAATCCAATACCTGCAGAAGCATTATTTATAAGGGATTGAGCATATGATATAATTACTGTTACAGCAGTAAAAAATTTGTAATAAAACAGATGTTAGAATATTTTACCTTGCAGTGATTGTTTCTGGATTTTTGTTGCACCTACTGCAATAATACTTGTTTTGTATTGTATTGCACATCTTGTTGCATCCATCGCATGACATGTACCACCATGCTGTGTTTTCTTTTAATTGGTCAATTGTTGCTTTTGTTGTAAATACAAAATCCTACAATGGCAAAAAAAAAAGCATTAGAAATATTCAGAACAAAATTTATTAGGGTTCATATAGAAATTTACCGTATCTGTTGGGCTGTGATGCCTCATCTGAGTGATGTCCAATAAAGTTTTCCTGTTATAAAACATTTGTTCCTCTTCTGTACCTTGTGTACTTTTGTCAATTTCCATCAGCTTGGGCACATTTTCCTCTTCGTTTGAGAGTCTACAATGGAGTAAAAAGAAGTTAAATTACCAAGGAAATTAATCAATTAATCAAATAAGGATATGAAAAAGAAAAATAAACACATACCTTTCAATCACTTTATGTGTTTCAGGTACATCTAGATTTATATATATCTGGACCCGTTGGTTGACTTGAGAGATAGCATACCTGTTTTGAGCATGCTTATGTGTTAGTCTAGTTATTAACAAATAGAGAATATAAGTATAATAATAAAATAAAAATTTATTAATTTACCTTGCAACCCTTCAACCATTGTGGATGTAACTATCAAAACAGTCCTCTTGCCGATTACATCTTCATTCAAAGAATGAGCTACATCTCCCCATAATGTTATTTTGACTTTTTCGTTCCTGAAAGTTTGTGTTCATATTAAATATTTATGATTTAATAATGATATTGTTAGTTACAAAATATGTAAGGCAAAAGCATGTACTTACTTTGATATCAGAAGTTCTATTTCGCGAATATCCCTTAACCGCGGATTAGGGGTGTTTTTCATTATCATCCTAGATTCAACTTTTTTAATCTTTGTCAGCAATCCAATAATATCTGCAAATTTAATATGACATAGTTATAAAAAATGTAATATAATAACATCTAAAAACATAACAATATTATAGAGATTGACCTGAGCATTGTGTTGGATTGTTTTTTTTTTCGTTCCAAAAGAGTATCTTTAGATACAAATTCAAAGTAATGATTTTGAAACTCCTCAGATTGATCCTCAACTTCCTTGATATTTGTGTTGTACAGGAAACTATCTTCAATGTGTTCTTAACTGGACGATATTTAGAATCCTCTTGAACCTTGAAATTGCTTAGTGCATAAACAGAACCTTCAATGATCTTTGATTCATAACTTTCAATCAGATTACTCCAAATTGTAGCACGAATTGTTTCTCCCTGTTAAAACAAATGTTAATTGGCTACTTGATATATTCATAAATATGTTATGAAGAAAAAACTAAAAACGATGTACCTGTTCATCCATAAGAATCATGTCTAAACTTATTAGTTCATCAGTTACATTATTAATTGATCTCCACATCCGGATGATTTTGACTTTAATCTCCCAACCTACTTGTTTGCTTGTTGTCAACTGTCTCAGCTTTTTGTATGCCATAGTGTCACTGCCCCTTACATACAACAAAAAATTTGATGTTAATTGTATAAACAATAGCAGTATATGACAAAGATGCATGATCACTTTTCTTTTCTAGTATATGAAGAAGAGGTAACATGAAGAGATATTGAACCTGATGTAAATATTTGGGGATGTACAGGAGAGGATGAAGAAACCAGTCTGCGTCAATGCTGTCCAGAATTCCGGCAAGATGACCGACGCTCGAGAGATTTTTCGGCGACGCTGGTGGAGCCAATTCGTCGAGAAAGCCAAGGTGATCCGGAGAAGCTAGAGATTCCGGCGACAAAGCCAATGCGTTGTCGAGAAACTTAATCAATGATGGCGAGTTGGTCGAATTTTATATTGGTGGAGCAAGTATTAGGCTCGGTGTTAGTCCGACCTGGAGTTTTATTGAGAGTTGTGTCGACATGGAAATATTATCTGATGCTGCGGTGCGGACAGAGATAGGAACACAAAAACTATTGTCCGGCATGGAGTATTTTTATTGAGGATCGTGTCCGACATGGAGTTTTATTGAGAATCGTTTAAACATGGAAATCTATTGATGTTGCCCGCTGAGAAACCGTAGAACGCAAACGCATATACTATATTTAACTAAGTTACATCTAACGGTGAGGGTAGACTCTAGAATAATAAACGGTTAAGATCTTTCTTTTTTTCCACCGATTAACGTGGGAATTTCGTGGCCTTGAGAGCGAACGTGGTGGCTCCTTTTTCTCTTCAAATACTAAGATAATAGATAGATAAAAAATTACAAGGTGTAGGTGAAAACAACTTGCAACTACAGTATATTTGTTTTACCCTTTGAAGCCGAGGAAACCGGCAGTCGTAGCGACAGCAAACCGAGCACAGCAGCGCATCTGAAGCTGGAGCCGTATCAGCAGTTCAGCACGAAATCGGAACGTGAAGCGTGGCCATTTTCGGGAACGCCGCGCCGTGTCGGTATGGCCGCAGCATGATGCGGCGACGCAAATCGAAACCCCCGCTCCCTTTGCATGTCCAGTTCACTCGTGAGACCACGGACGGACGGACGTGCGCGCATGTGAACTGAGGCCTGAGCGGCAGCGGATGAGGCTCCGCGAGCGGCGATCGTGCGCTCGGCGCCGGCGGGCGGTGGCCTATCATCATCGCCAGCCGAGAGGCGATGGGACTGGGACTGCGGCCGCAAGCTGGCCAGCACTTGCACTTCCATGTGTTCTACTCCTACTAGTGGTATTTCTCGGGTTGCGCGTCTTCAGCACAGCTTGGCTGCGTTCACCTCTGCTGGCTTGGCCCGTTCCATGTGTTTTTTCTGTAGGTTCGTCTAACATTTTCTGCGGACGCATGAACAGGCGTTTGGAATTCATTGAACGGACCAAATTCAGTTGTGATGGTGTTTGGCGATGTTTTTTTTCTCTCGCTCCCTCATCGAAGGCCATGCATGATGCTTGTTTACCGGAGGCCATAAGATCATCGAGTCAAGCGCACCGAAAAAAAAAAGGTTCATAGAGAGCGCAGAGATTAACACTGGAGACTGGAAAGCCTAGGATTGATGCTTGTCTAACCAAAAATAAATAAATTGGTGCTAGGTTTTTTTCCAGGAAATAGGTCGACAAGCCGAATTTGAGCGAGGCCGTCAAGGGACCTCCTATATGCAGGACGTCCTATGGTTAACATACGATAGATTGGCCCAATAGCCCATTATCTGAAAAGTCCAGCCCAAGTCAGAGCGTCAACATTTTGAAACAGAAGAGTCAACATTTTTGTAGTTCTATTTCAACATTTTTAAAATAAAATCACATTTTTATAAAAAATGTTGACCACAAACAAAAAAAATGTTGACATAGTATAAACAAAATGTTAACATAGTATATTTAAAATGTTGACGAAAATTTTAAATTTTAAAAAATTCAAAAAATATTCATATTGGATCTCATTTTGTAGAATTAATTGTAACAACACGTAGGTTCAAACGAATTCGAAAACGGACTTACGGTTTAGGAGACAAAATGCGTTTAAAGTTTTGAAATTCGTTTCTTTTTTTTCTCTCCTCCCCACCGCCATCCCACCCCCCTAATCAAGAGCGACACGTGGCAGCTTTTCATCCATCCCCTTCTCCCCTGCGCGAAAATAGCCGTCGCACGAATCTCAAACACTGTTCTATCAAAGCTTAACCATAGCCTGCCCTACATATAGGATGCACCGGCCGTCAAGGCATGGGCTGGGCCAAAAGAGGAACCGCGTTCTCCTGGCATATTATGGGCCCGGGTGACTCTATTCCCACGACATTTACGGCCCATGAAAACCCCAACACCCCAAGGTACCGACCGATCCATCTGTCCCTGCTGCAACCACACTCATCAGGCCAAGCAGTCAGTTCGTCGAGGCGGAGACCAAAAGGAGACCTCGAGGCGGCACCGGCGACGACGAGCAGCAGCGGCAGATCCGGAGCGATGGTAAGCCCGCGAACTGCCGCCTCTTCCCGGAGATCTTTGGTTTTGCGGGAGGCGGCTTCGCTGACGCGTGTACTTGGGACTGTGTGATTTGTGTGGCAGGCGGCGAAGGCGATCTCGAGCCCGGTGCCGGTGGAGTGGTACCCGACGCTCGCCGTTGTCATGGTCTCCGTTGGCCTCATGCTCACCGCCTCCTTCTTCATGTGCGTCCCCTTCTCCCCTCCTCTTGCGATTTTTTCCTTCCGGATTGGTGGTCTCCGATCTGATCTGTCTAGTTGCGTGCTCCCATGTTGAATTGATCCATTTAATTGTGCGGTCAAATCGGGGATCTCATTCTCGTGTGTCCATTCGTGGTGTGCACTGGTTTGATCCCTGCCTAGTAGCGTGCTGTCCTATAAACGGACTCGGGCTGGAGATGGTTAAATGTTGGTTTAGGTTTTTGATCCCAAGGCGTTTGATGATGGATGATTGAAGGACAATGGTTACCTTGGTGCCATGAATTTTGGTCTAGTGGGTTTAGGTTAGTTCGTGATTTTTTCTTTTGTTTGCAGGTCCGAAATATCCAGTTAGCATGTATTCCTGTCAACTGGTCCTAACAAATGAAAGAAAAAGAATATGCAGGACTTGTTGTCACAATAAAAAATGCTTCTCGTAGTGTTAGTATTGTACATGTACAATTCTTAACATAATTATATGGCCAGTTTCATAATTATATGGCCAAGTTTCCTAATTCCTATTATCACCTATCAGTGGGGTGGTCAAAAGTTACATATTGGCTTCCAATCTTGACATTATAATCTCAATCACCAATGTATTGTATTGTGTTCACACTTTTAGTTTGATTTTCCGGCTTGCATCATCAATGTAGTTGTTTCCTATTTCGGTATGCTCTGTAATATGCTAAACATGACGATCACTCGCAAGTAAGTTCAAGATCTGTCTAGCATCAGTTTTTTATTGTCCTGGTCTTGTGGAGTATATTGAATCAGATCGCATCCTCGAGGTTTAATCATTAGCAAATCTGCATTGATTTTTTGATCTGTTTAATACGGACACCAAGTGAAATGGATCAGGAGCAGAGCAAGTTTTAGGATAGCCGTACTAAACTCGGACAGCGATAAATATGATCTGCCTATTTTCCAGCACATTACTAGTTATTCAGAAGAAGCAAGGACAAAAACAACAACAAAGCCTTTTTGTCCCAAGCAAGTCGGGGCTAAGCAAGGACACATTACATGTACTGTAAATTGATTTCTGTTTAGGCATATGTTTCAAGTTTCATTAACATAGCAGAGTGTTATAGAGCTCAAATAAAGAGCGCAAAGTATCTATAATCGTGCTAATGATTTGGTCCATTTCAGCTATGAAGCAACTTCATCCCGGCGGAGCCGTAGCCTGGCAAAGGAGATTGCAACAGCAGCTGTTGCTTCTGTCTTTCTGGTAAACCTCACAAAGATTTTGGTTGTAAATACATTTTTTTAGGGTGACCAATTCAGTTTCTAAATTACCTTTAATTGTTCCACAGGGCTTTGGGTCTCTGTTCGTGCTCCTTGCAAGTGGTGTTTATGTCTGATGACTGACATACTATGAATCCTTTTGTGTGTCGTCTTCATCTTTGGTTGTAGGAATGTCACATGTCAGGTTCTGTAATTTAATTTGGTCATGTGGACATGTTTTAGACCAATGGACGAGAGTCACTAAATTGAATGCCAAGGGCTTCGAAATTGTCCTCCATTATGTTACCAACTTGCAATTTTAGTATTGTCTTTATTGTTGGTTATCTTACGTGAGTAGCATCATTTCCAGGCATATTCATAATTTTATGTTTATCTCGGCCTTGTGCTTTGAGTGGTGGAATGTTTTCAAGTGTTTTCCCCCTTGGAAACTGGAGCTATAAGCACTGAACAGAGAAGTTATGGCATTATTTCACCTATAGAGGAGCTCGTGCTTTTCCATAAAGCCAGAAACCGTGCTTTTCCATAAAGCCAGAAACCTGGAATATTTCCCGGGACTTCGATTACAGATAGTATGAGCATACAAGTTAGAATTTCCATATCCAAGGACTCTCACTTGGCCATCGTTGCCAGAAAAATCTATTGACCTTTGCGCTGGTGCGAGGTCTGCATCAATCTAATACGTAGAACGTCAAAGCTGACCTAGTCAAGGGATAAAGAACGTCTACCACGTGCTCCAGAAAGAAAATAAGTTTCCTTCTCCCCTTATCTCATGTCCACGCATCCATTCCTAACGATTTCCCCTCTACTTTCGCTTCCCCGCAGGGTACCCTTCTAACTGATTGGTTTGATGGACGCTGGTCCGTGCTTTCCAGGAGTATTTTCTCTTGAAGCGTGAGGTTCTCCTCCAGGTTAGTTTTACTTTCGTCCTGCAGGATGCTTTCCTTGTGCTTTACCTGCCTGCATCCTGTTAAAATGTTTTTGGACCTTGGAAAAGTATTTCAGGTTTATGCATGTTCTTGCTCTAAGTTAATTAGTTTCTTAGCCATCTTTCTTAAATTTCTATATAGAAAAACATCCTTGTTCCGTATGCACAAACTTATGTTCCAAATCCATGCTAAACTGAGTCCTATGCAAGCTATTTGTTATAGAACAGTGCAACCATGATGCCGTTTTGCCCTTTACAATAAATCAACTCATATATATAGTAGTGGGAACCATTTATTTGTTGCTGTACTTCTGGGAATTGGTGCGTCTCTCTCCGTCGCTCATAGCTGTGTCTTCTGTCTTGACCAATGCATAAGCCTTGGTGGCAGCATAGGCTGCTCTTCTGCTCTTCCAGGTTGCTCTTAATAGGGTGTGACACAATGACAACGCGACTGAATATAAGATTCCTGGACTTTACTCGTGTAGGTTATTTCTTAGGGTGAATGCAATACATGCAACAATAGTTCATCTTTTTGGATATGTACATGTTGATGCAGTTTATTTTGTCTTCTATTATACAGTCATCTTGTTTTCACTGACAACTGAAGCAAGCGGCCCAACTTATCCAACGCACCCCCTGAAAGACAAGCATATCTTCGCTATTATGTGAAACTGTCTTTGTAGTCAGTTTGTTAAAAAAATGGATTGTGAGTCTAGCAGATACGATAAACTGGAGAGCATATTACTAGATCGAAATTCAGAACCATGTGCTGTACCACTAGAATATTTGAGGAGGATCACCAATGACTTCTCTGATAAAGAATTACTGGGCGAAGGTGGTTTTGGCAAGGTATACAAGGTAAGATTAAATCATATTTTTTGTGCCCCCTCAAATTTATGCAACAAAACTTTATCCAGAAACCAACATCCATATTAATAAGAGTTCAAATAGGGAGTGCTACAAAATGGGAAGATGGTTGCTGTAAAGAAGCTTCAACAGTTAAAACCAGACGTTCAGGATAGGCAATTTGAGAATGAGGTTTATCATCTTATGAAGCTTAAGCACCCCAATATAGTACGATTTGTAGGGTACTGTTATGAAACAAAGAATGAGTGTGTAGAGTACAATGGGGAATATGTTTTTGCTGAGATTCAACAGAGGTTGCTTTGTTTGGAGTATCTGCCAAATGGAAGCCTCGATGGACATCTTTCAGGTATGACAGTTATGGGTTCTCTATTTGTATTTTAAGTGGTTGGAGCATATTTCATACAATAGTCTCTCTATTGTACATTAGTCCTCCTAATATTTCATACAATAGTACATTAGTCCTCCTAATAGTACGAAATGTTTTGAATAATTAATGTATGATTTTGAGATTGGTCTACATGTGGAACAGAACATAAAATACAAATTTCCTTTAGTCTCTCTATTGTTGAAGTGAAAACCATTTGATTCCCAATATAATTAACACTCAATATGTGATGTTGTCCCCAAACCCTCTGTCTCCCACAAGTCATCTCACCACGATATTTCCTTTTCTTAAAAATGTACTGTTCCTTCTATGAGATCAACATGAAAACTGGTAATTGTATGGGACTAACCAAATTGTCAGTTTCCTAAATGTTAAAACAAAGGCGGCTTATGCATTGATTATAAATGCAGATGAATCTTCTGGACTTGACTGGCATACACGCTACAAAATAATTAAGGGGGTTTGTCATGGTTTACATTACCTTCACGAGGAATGTAAAGCTCTAATTTATGCTTCCATTATTCACTTAGACCTAAAACCTGCTAACATATTGCTCGATGAAAATATGGTGCCAAAAGTTGCAGATTTTGGTTTGTCTAGACTCTTCGATGATAAAAAAACTCAGACATGTGCTACTACTCTTGCAGGATCATTGTAAGTTCTCGATTCGTTGACAGTCCTTTGCATATTATTTATCATCAAAGTAGTTTTTTATGCTGTATAGTTCTCTTAGTGCTTAAGAGTTGAAACATTCATGTC